>JACEEZ010008022.1:35000-125000 GCA_016584305.1 Chionoecetes opilio
TGTCTAGATAGGATGAAAATCTTATCTTAACTATAAATCATAAGTGAACACACACACACACACACACACACACACACACACACACACACACACACACACACACACACACACACACACACACACACACACACACACACTGTCTGTAACTGTGTATGGAAGAGACAAATAAAAAATAGTTCCCACACATCGGAACCAACTCACCACTTCCAATGCTCTTTACCTTCCATCTATTTCTCACCCCTCCTTCCTCCTCCTACTCTCCGCAATATTCTCTCCATCCTTCCCTCCTCCATCCCCCCTTCCCCCTTCCCTTCCTACCCTTCCTACCTCCCCCTCCACCTCGTCCCCTCCTCCAGACCGCTTCTCGCACGTGTCGTCCAAAAGTCGGCCGTAATGACTACTCGGTCTAGGTGAGTGGTAGGGAGAGGGGCTGGGGAGAGTGGCAGAGGCGAGCACCGACCAGCCTTTCAGCCAACAGTTGTGTTCTGTGGTCGGCGGGAGTGGATGTGCGCACCCCTCGCTCGCGCTCCCCGCTCCTCTTCTCTAGTCCTTCGCCTCGCCACCCGACAACAACATACCACTGTTTTTTAAGTGTCGTGAATGCAGTTTTGATTTTTAATACGTGAAAGAGACTCGTGTTTTTAAGGTGACCAACAACGGTGGATTTTTATTCGTGCAAGTGAAAGTAAAATCGAGTTTTTAAAGTGATTTGACGTCGCCCAGGATTTTATCGAGACGCGCTGAGAGAAACAAGACTTCAGGAACTACAATAGTGTGTAAGTATTTCCTCTAGGCTTGTGTTTCCTTATATAATCTAGTGTGTTTCTATTACTCTAGTCTCACATCCGTTTTAGAATTCATGTGAACTTCAACTCCTATTTCTCTTCTTCACACGTAACCTTGAAGTGTCGAAACGTTCCTACTCTCTTCTAGTCCTCTCACCTGTAAACGTTTGTACTCTAACCTGCACAAACGTTAATCCTGCTCCACACCTGTACAAACGTTCCTCTCCTTACTCCACACCTGTAAAAACGTTCGTCTTACTCCACACCTGTAAAAACGTTCATCTTACTCCACACCTGTAAAAACGTTGCTCACCTTACTCCACACCTGTAAAAACGTTGCTCACCTTACTCCACACCTGTAAAAACGTTCCATACTCTCCCACACCTGTAAAAAAACGTTTCTCACCTTACTCCATACCTGTAAAAACGTTCCTCTTCACCGTGATAATCGGGAAATACTTTATAGATATACTTTATATTTTATTTACATTTGGAAATTTCACGAAGAGACTTGTATTACGATGACTAAGTAAATACCGTTATTGTTATTATTTTACCCTCTAACCTACACCTACAAGGATGAATTATACCCTCCATGTATTAACTACGCCTTAAAGTGGCTGGCACGTAAATAAGCCTCCAGTTATTCTCTCTCCAATAGAAATAATTATGAAAAAAATGTATAAACCAAAAAAAATAACGTTCTATACTTCCTCTAAAATCTTATTAAAACTCAACTTAGACTCAAAAGTTCATAACAAAATAGATATTCAATCGCTTAACGTGCTTAGTAGTGTTAACTGGTTATGCTTGACTTGCATAGTGTAGAAGTGTACAGTGTAATTTATAAGTGTATTATATATAGTATGTATAGTTTAGTTATATAGTGTATAGTTTAGTTATATAGTGTAGTGTATAGGTAGTTTATAGTGTAGAGGCCTCGACATCGGTTACAGGGAGCTTCGTACACAAGTAGTTTCGTACCCAAGTTTTGTTAGTTGTTTCGTACACTGATTTTGAGTTTGTTTGTACTTACATACCTGGTGTCGATTCGTAACTCTAGTAATCAAGTTCAACTCTGAGCTGAGTGTACGAAACGACTATGGTTTCATATACACCACGAAATAACTTTTTGGTGTACGATCTACTGGTGTACGAAACAACTTGTGTACGAACTGACTGCACCCCTCGACATCGACTTATACAAGGATGAATTATAAGCTCAATATATTAACCAGCAAACTAACGTGGCTGACATTAAGTAATATACAAAAATACATCAAGAAATAGATCTCCCTTGACTTGTACAGTGTAGAAGCCTCGATATCGCCACTCAGGTATTTGACATTTACTCCCGTCCTCCCCGGCCAAGACAATCAATCGTGCTGGATCAATGTCACTCGGGAGGCAAGACTGAATCCAAAGAAGAAAGGTTTTGGGATTTGTCCCATAACTTTCTCTTGTCGTCTCATAACTTTGTTTCTTGTCTTAACCTCTAGTTTATGTCTTTTTAATATATAGGAAGCACGGTTTTTGGCACTTACATCATCCTGGTTTGAGACATTCCACTGGGTGATAGACGGTACAGTGTACAGGAGCTAATTGTGAAGAAAAGGTTTTGTCTCATGACTGGCCTAACCTATAATAGTTTTTGTCTTTTGATCTAGAAAGCATGGTATTTGGCACTTACATCAACCTGGTTCAAGACATTTCACTGCCATTTGCTTGACTTCAGACATTAGACTGTACAGGAGGCTAGGAGCCAATGACTAAAGAAAAGGTTTTGTCTCATGACCAACCTAACCTCGTTTAAAGGGAAATCATGCACATATTCCGTCACAAAATATACTTGAAACACCATTCAGAGCGTGTGTATGTCAGACAAAGGCACAACAATATTGCATCAACATATGTGTGTGTGTGTTGTGTGCATCCTCTCGTCCTTTCCTGTAATGGACAACAAAATGCTTACTAACACTCGATAACTAGTAATTGAGGTCAAGGCTTCACAGAGGTTCAGACTGCTAGTGTACTGTAGTTTATTCTTTAATATAGTAGCTACATAGGGTAGAAATCGTATTTTCTACTTTAGCTACTTTAGCCTCAGGTCTTGGAATACTGATACAACAACCAAGCATTACGTTCACACAAGTGCAGTGTTTTCACATCTACAGTTGTAATTACCTCTATAGATGTGATGTACTCGTGGGATCCCGTGTGCATAATCTCGTTTGGTCAATCTTAAACTTTAAATTCAAGAATACTCGTAACATTTGCTCTTTCATTTGATTACATTACACCACAGATGACTAAAACTGTACTTCGTCTTATCATTCAAACCTCTCGTCGTCAGCTTCTTTCCATGACCTCTTGTTGCTTATACGGAGAGAGAGAGAGGAGAGTACGTGTTTCCTGTGAGCACTGCACCTTGGAAAGCTTTGAGTGTAGCAATAGAAGATGGGTGATTCATGTAACCCTTTGATGAATCTTCAAAAATAAGCCGGAATATGAATGCCAACCCCTTCAAACACCATTCAACCACACATAAATAGTTGTTAACGAGAACGAAACACTGAAACAACGCAATACAAATAGATAATGATGATAACGTTATAAATTGAAATCAAGGAAATAGTAATGCAGGATAAAGGTTTTTGCGTTGACGTTCAGAATTCCAGGTCGCCTTTTTTTCATTTTTATTACAGTTTTTTTTTCTCTCTCTCTCTCTCTCTCTCTCTCTCTCTCTCTCATTCTCTCTTCTCCCTCATCTCTCTCTCTCTCTCTCTCTCTCTCTCTCTCTCTCTCTCTCTCTCTCTCTCTCTCTCTCTCTCTCTCTCTCTCTCTCTCTCTCTCTCACACATACACACACACATACACACACACACACACACACACACACGCACACATAGTTAGTACCCATTTCCGCTAATCTCTCGTCTTTACATCAAGAGACGAAGTTAAGACATCACCCACGATGACTTTTCGCGAATTAACTAGTCTGAAAATATTACCCAGACATTCGAGGGAGGGGTAGGAGGGGGGCGGTAAGGTGTGCGAGTGAGACTGAGACCACGAAAATACCCTCAGTTGGTGTGTGGTCGTGGTGGGGTGTACACGTTTCTTCTCTTTCTTGTTTCTCGTATTAACTTATTTTTTGTTAAGTTTGTCACCCAAGTAGTTACATTTCTATCCTTTTGTTGCTGTTGTTATTGTTGTTGTTTTTTCGCACCGTGTTTGTTGTTGCACGGATGGACGGTTGTTTTGCAAGGTCGAGGCAGGACTTTTCCTCATGTTTCTCTGACGTTTATAAATCCTTTGGAAAAAACATTACTATCGACTATGAAAACTAACGAACGATGATGGCCAGCTAACGTTAATGATGGTCCATTCACCGGGTAAGTAATTCAAGTTGTCCCGTAGTAATTAATCAGTCGTTAGAGGCGATAATTAGTAACTGTTTATTTACCTAGTTGTATTTACCTGGTTGTAACATAAAAGAACATAGGTTTTATTTTTTCGGTTCTGTCTTCGTATGTAAATGTATCCAGTTTTGTTTCTTTAATTAAATTGATGCAAACTTTTTCCTGCTATCACTTCTTTTATTTTAGCCCAGATATAGTATCTTTAATTATGTCAGGGAAACTGTACTTCTATGTGTCATTGTGTGTGTGTGTGTGTGTGTTAATTAGTCTTCCCCGATGTGTGTGTGTGTGTGTGTGTTAATTAGCCCTCCCCGATGGTGTGTGTGTGTGTGTGTGGTGCCTTTCACAGCCTGTCGCTTTACCTTTAATTATTGAATCGCGTTCCCCGGCCGTGACGCTGTGGCTAAATGTGGTGCTGGTACAGTCGATTTTGTTAAAGAGAGAGGAGAGAGAGAGAGAGATTGGTCCCAACGAATCAGTAGGAGTTTTGAAATGTCACCCTATTTTTATCGAGGTAAAATTTAAAATCTATATAACTTATCATTATCAATATTAAATTAAGATGCGTTAAAAATGGTAAATTGAGATGCGTTGCCAGGATTCACTTTCTATACCTAGAATTATTGGTGGGTGTGTCATGTTTTACTTTCACACTAGGAAAACTTACTCTTCTTACATATTGTGATAGTTTGAAGGTCATATGGTAATTCTATAGATGAATGGTATTATTGTATACGTAACACAGAGGTTTTTTTTTTCTCTCTCTCTCTCTCTCTCTCTCTCTCTCTCTCTCTCTCTCCTCTCTCTCTCTCTCTCTCTCTCTCTCTCTCTCTCTCTCTCTCTCTCTCTCGTGTACTCAATCACCTCCATTGACTTAACCTTCTACCTTTTGGAAACCTTTAAGCATACTTACCCACAGGTTTTAATGATGCGGGTTTTAATTCATTTCAAAATATTTAAAGGACTACGTGTGGCTTTCATTCTTTTCTTCAATATTTGTTTTATAGTTTTAGTATTTTATTTATGCAAAGAAAATTCGAGAGGACTTTTTTCAGACACTATTTACGACTTTTTACTGAACATTTTTTTGTGTAGTGTTAAGAAAATGAAGAAAAAGTTGTCTTGAAGCCAAAGTCGAACCAAGGAAAACTTCGGTTAAAAAAAACGACTAAGACCTGTTTTTTTTTTTTTAAGATTCTTTTTTTCACAAGTTATTGAAGATGTTTTTTTCTTTGATTAACGTTTTTGTATAGTTAAGAAGTTGTATTTATGCCAAAGTAGACCCAATGAAGACAAGTTAATGGTTTGTTTCGCCTGGTGACTCACTAACCAAGACTCTTTTTCTCTCTCCCACAGATGAGCGGCAAGAGGAGTCGGTCATTCAAATGTGCCATTCACCACAGAGATCGCCAGGTCGCCTCTGATAACGACTTCCACCTCCTCCTCCACGAACCGCCTATATTCAACAAGTAAGTCACAAGTATGCGTGTAACAAGTATGTATGTATAAGTAATGCGTGTCCTAACCTTGTCAATGTCCAGTTATGATGAATACCTTACTACTTTATAGAATCTTACTATACCTATGTGTGTTAAGAGTACATGAACAACTCTATTTAAGTATATTCATAATGGGTTCCTAGGATTTATACATAACAAATAGAAATATAATGAGTCTTACATTACTTTTGTCATTACCGAATACTCTTCACAGCATTGTAAAGAAAATTATTGCGTGTACAGAACAGCTTTATATTTACCACAATAGTACTCAACATTATCTTTTATGAACATTAAATTGTATAGTTCAATGTTTCTACATGCCAATACCATTACTACTGGCGTCACTCTAATGCTTCTGAGACATGTGAGGGTGATTAGATATCTGTAAAGACTACGATTTTTTAAAGAGACAGGTTTGTAGTAGTGTTAAAACATGATCAACAGGGAATTCCCTGAACCTTGAGACGCCCCGTTAGGTCATCAATGCAGCGTGACTCGGGGATCAGGCCACACACACACACACACACACACACACACACACACACACACACACACACACACACGTTGCAGCTTCTTGTCACTTCACTTTCTTACACAAAAATAAGTCCCAAGAGCAGTTAAAAAAAAAGAGAGATTCTGAGATGCACTCTAAAACTAAACCAGACACACACGCACACGCACACACACACACGCACACGCACACGCACGCACGCACGCACACACACACACATGGGGTGTTTTGAGGTAGTCACCTGACGAGGCCGGGTTGTGGATCACGCAACCTCATGGCTTCCTCAGGGCTGCCAACGCTGTGATGCATCCTCGCGGGTCATGTCACCGCTAGCCATGACTCCCGCACTCCCCTGGCCCGACACTGCTTGACTGCCTTAAGGTGGTCACGTAACTAGACGCCGCCGCAGCAACACACCGCCCACTAACACAACACACTTGCCACCCCTCTTTTTATATTCACGTTGGCACTCGTGGAATGCCTGGCCAGCGGGTGCCTTGTAAGGGCTGGCACTGCTTAGTCGCTGAGTCAAGCCGCTCCATGAAACATGTGCCATCGTGTTTGAGTGCCACTCGAGGAGTGGCTATGTACTATGGGTCGTGTGTTGCGCTCAGCGTGTGCGCGTGGAGTGCGCGCCGGTGTCGACAGTGCCTGCGGTAATTACTGTGTTAGGAGTTACTGAGATGTATTGAGCGAATTAGCCGAGTGTTTTGTCAACTGATGTTGTTTGCAATGGTGGATTCCGTTGTAGATGGCATGTGTGGTGTGGTGTGGTGCTTTGCAAAGTTTAAAAATTTTTTTTTATTTATTTGACATTTTTAACTTTTGAACATTTTTGGCATTTGACATAAATGTCATATTTGACATTTTTAACTTATAACTTAAAGTTCGTACATACACACATAGCTACATACATCACAGTCACATTACAGTCTACATACGGGAACATAATTGTGAGTTCGCTTCAACAGATAACCAAGGGAATTGATACGTTTACACATGAATAATCGTGTCACGTGATATTGTGTCTTGGCACATTACCTGCAATCTCTACAATAACGCGTGTGCCTCCCCCAGGATGGTTCGCCTGATCGCAGACGAGTTCCTCACCGAAGAGCGGGACCGCAAGTACTACGCCGACCACTACAGGTGCTGCCCCCCGCCACTCTTCATCATCGCCATCACGCTATTCCAGGTGAGTCACTACTATATACCTACAGTCATTAAGTAATACCTACCTCTTGCCTTGGTACTGCTCGCTAAATGTGGGCGTGATCGGGTTATGTTTTATTTTTTTTATCACCGGACTGGCCAAGGGTGGGAAAAAAAAAAAAAATGCTCGCTAATTGTAGAGTATTTGACACGAGCGTCATTATTCATACCTGTCTCATATCTTAGTACTGTTCGCTAGGTGTGGGCGTGAGAGTATATGTAGAGTATCTTGTTGCACGCCCGTGGGAGGTTGATGTGAGGCTGAGGTTAGGCAGTAGGGGTAGGAAGGGAGAGGAGGAGGGGGGGTATTGAGGTCCATATCCCCCCTCACCCCCCCCCCCTTCCCCCAATAGCCGGTGTCTTCAGAAGGTGCCAGCAGGGGTTGAGGTGTGAGTCTGACATCATCACAGCTGCTTACTGCCCCCCTTGCTTGCCCTGGCCTACCCCCCCTACCCCCCCTTCCCCTCTTTATACACACACACACACACAACACACACACACACACACACACACACACACACACACTCCTCCCACCCATCTTCTTCCCTCCTTTCCCACTTTCATTCCCATTCCATCAACCCATTCCCACCTTCCCTCCACACACTCGATTCAGATGTCAGTTTTTACTCACACACATTTTATCTTTAATCATAAGTTGAAACCAGGATATTGAAATTTTCAGTAATATATATCGGGAGTAGAAAGTGCTCGTCTGCCTGTGTTTATCTATCTATCTATCCTTCTACCTACGCATGGGCTTAAGGGCGGCACGTGGGCGTAGGCTAGACGTTAGTGTGGGCGTGGATAGGAGGAGGATGAGGTGGTCTGCAGGAGGGACGGGCCATCGATCTCGTGTGCCCAAATATCACTGATCACACTCCCGTTGCCTAGATACAACATGTCAACAAAAACGAGTCATGAGCCGGCGGGAAGGAGAGAATGAAGGAGACATCGAAGAATAGGTAGATAGATAACATAGGCAGACAGGCATTTCTACTCCCTACATAATATATTACTGAAGATTTTAGATAATTTTTCGTTATCCTGGTGAATTAGTAATCTTTTTAAAGCAAGATTTCGCGAGGGTAATCTTGATGACCTTAATACGTAACTGTATGATCAGAATTTAGTCAGTCTTATTCTTAGGAGATGGGAAGGTGTAGCGTATGTGTGTATGCGTTTTCTTCGTAGATAGTGCAGTAGTGTAGCTGTAGAAGAATGCTAAGAATTCTAAGCAAGATTTCGTGAGGGTAATCTTGAGGCAGTATAGTAGGAAACGGAATGGTTAGAATTTAGTTAGTTTTATTCTTGGGATATGGGAAGGTGTTAGTGTGTGTGTATGTGTGTTCTTCATTGTTAGTGGTGCGGCTGTAGACTGTAGAGGAATGCAGGTGCGCGGGAGGGCGTTGTGTTCCTCGCGGACTGGTCGTGATTGAAGCAGTCCAAATATTTACGCCGGAGCTGCACCCCATCTCTTGAGGCGCGCTCCGGGTCTTATGGCTGGTCCAGACACCCCCTGACTGCCTCCTCTTCCTTCTCAGTTAGATACACTCCTCTCTCTCTCTCTCTCTCTCTCTCTCTCTCTCTCTCTCTCTCTTCTCTCTCTCTCTCTCTCTCTCTCTCTCCTCTCTCTCTCTCTCTCTCTCTCTCTCTCTCTCCTCTCTCTCTCTCTCTCTCTCTCTCCTCCCTCCCCCCCCCCCCCCCCGTCAGTCCATTTAAGCAGCGCCTCACTTACAACACGGGTATTCTTTCCCTTCATCAGCGCGTGGATCGATCATTTGTGTGCTATTCAATATCACTGGAAACCCATCAAGGGCCCTTTTACCCTCTGTCACTACCTCGCTCTCTCCTTCCCCTCCCTACTGACCCTCACCTCACGACATGGCTTCCCTCCCCTCCTCGTCGTCGTCGCTTTAGGGACCATATTGGCGCGTTGAATGTTACCAAGGCGGAGTGTTTATCATATAGACAGTCATATATATAGAGAGAGAGAGTTATAGTATACATCATGGCTGCGTCAGGTGCTTTGGTAGTCCCTCTGTGTCTGAAAGAGTAGCTATAGGGAGGATGAGGGTATTTAGGTGACTCATAGTTTATCTCTATAGGTGAGGGGGAAATGTAGGTATAGGGGAGGAGGTAGGTGTGTAGGAGAAGGGGTGTGAAGGTGTCTGTATACCTGTGTGTCCTTTTGGAGATTGGACGAGGGATACCAGGTTAGGAGGACAAACTTGCACTTCTTTATCGTCCAGTTCTAATACGTTTTTTTGCTATATAGCTACGTGACAACATTTATTTTATTTAGAATACTCCTATATCTCTCTTTATCTATCTCTTTCTTTCCCTTCCTTATGCATCCAACACTTAGAAAGAACAACAATCTTATGTATACCCCATGTCCGAAGTAGTGCTTTTCAAACGTATTAAATAGAGAAAAGCAACAACTAAAATAAAACGTGTGTGTCAGTCAGCGGTATAACCAACAGACGAGACACGGAGGGATAATAATCAGTAATCCTGGGACGGTGGCTTATCCCTTGATGAGTGTACGTGCTTACCTGGCAGGGGCGAGGGAGGGAAGGAGGGTAGGTAGCCTTGATCTGTCCTCCTCGTGGCGGGTGCGGCGGTAGTAACGTCAGGTGGTACGCGGGGACTGGGACGGCGCGACGGTGCTGTTGGGACCATGGTTGGGACCTTCTGACGGGGGGGTAGGGAGGGTATAAAGGTTTAGTCCCAGCTGCCAACCTGATAACTCTTCCTTCAGTCTTCCATGCACCTACCTTTCATGGTCCAATTTAGCCCATCCTCCACTACTTACCATATATACCTCATCCTCCTCCTCCTCCTTTACCAATGCACCTACTTTCCTTCAGCCCTATTATACCCTTGTTATCTTACGTTATACCTTTATTACGGGCTTAAGTTATAACCACAGGCGGTCCTCCTGTAAGAATGCTTTGACATAATATAGTTCCGTGTGTTATGGTGGAGTGGAGGGAGATGTAGGTTGTATATTATTATATTATGTCATTTATAGTAATGTTGATATGGAGTGAAGTGAGCGTCAGTCTGAAGTGTGTAAATAGGTCAAATTGAGAATGATTGAAGTGTTTGATGGAGGAAAGACACACGGTCATTCCACATGGGTCCCTCCACACGTCATTCCACCTGGCTCCCTCCACCCCCTCGCCCCGTCAGTGTCGTCCTCGGGTAATGACGGAGGGGGGGGGGTGCAGGGGGCGGGCCGCAGGTGTCCCACACGTGTAGGAGTCATCTGGAAGGCGCGCCGCTAAGCCAGACACTGTCCAGACGCCGCGGTCTCCACGCGATACTGTCCCTTGATTACCTGCGCTCCTGGTGGTCTGTTCGTGTCACCGCCACCCTACCCGCCCCGCCCCGTCCCTGGCCTCATATTTCAAACCTCCCTCGCCTCCCTCGCCCATCACACCCACTTAATCTCATCACTCCTCGCTCTGCTGTCGCCTGCTGCTGCTGTTTGCCCTGCTGTACGTAGTGTATTGTCCCAGCTGCCGCGTCACCGCTGTGGTATGGACGTGAGAGTCTCACGCAACATCCGCCCACCGCCGCCGTACCTGGCCAGGCACTCACTCCGTTCCGTTATGAGATGCGGTGAGGAGGTCGTCGCCACACGTGTCGGCGCCGGCGGTACGTAACCACTGGTCCGCAGGCACGCCCCACCGACCCACTCACCTCCCGGCACACACACACACACACACACACACACACACACACACACACACACACACACACACACACACACACACACACACACACACACACACACATCGCCCCACTTCACCAATCAGTGTGTTGAACTGTGCTCTAGTTCTAGATTTCCTTCCCTCACAGTCGTCAGGTTACTGTCTTCGTTTATAATTACATTGAGGATGACAGAGGTCTCCCCTGAGGCACGAAGGGGTCTAGGGCATCACGGGCGTGGTGGGCGTCGCAGAGCCTAAGGAGGGCGCGTGCGAGGTCCCGGTGGAGGTGAATGTTGCGTCACGAGCGTGAATGTTGTGATCACGACGCTGGCTGGGTACTGGCCGAGGGACACGCCCGCCCTCACGCCGCGCACCTCGCCGGCCACAACACAATGGACGGGTAGGGAGGGGAGGGAGTGTGCTCGTCTTTAGGAACAAGAAGGGATCACGGGCATGGGATACGCGCACCATCTTGTGTGTGTACCTTTGACGCGCTCGCTCCAGTATGTAATCAGAGTGTAATGCACGTCTGGTCTGCCCGTCGGATATCTTGTATGGGAAGATCTCTGCTCTGCCAAGTCTAATGTCAGCCGTCAATGGGGGCGGAGTATTTGCCAAAAATATTCGTTCGGAGGTATCTTATGCAGCCCACTCGGGAGGTGAAGTCAATGCAGGGGGTACTTCCTGCTTCCTCGCGTGATATAGCTTTATTATCATGCCGATAACTGTGCGCTGCTTGTAACACTCGAGTCACGGATTTCTTTGGTCGTTATGTTGGCTCTCGATTGTGTAGCTCTCACAAGGGTGTTACGCAAAGCTGGTGTGTCCTGCCGTGGCGACTCAGGCGGTGTCGTGGCCGTCTGTCTGGCCTGTCACCACGCGCCACTCGGCAAAAAGGCTCAGACGCCATACTATTAGACTATTCAGAGGGCAGACTTGGCCGGCACCACCACCTGTAGAGTTCAGGCAGCGATCGTAACTTTGTGGCACCGACAGCACGCCTGGCGACCGTGCCAGTGCAAGGTGCCAGCGTTGCCAACCTCCACCGCAGCCACCCACAGGCACTTCCGCCCATGTTTTGTGCCATTAAGGTGCCTTTTCCGAGAGGCAGCTGTGAGAAACGCCGAGTTGAAGGTCGTGTCAGCGATGTTTTGGCGAGACGCTCCGCCGATACCCCGCCCCGCCCCGCCCTGTACCCACTTACATTCCAAAACTGCATTCATGTTTATTTCCGTCCGGGCACGTGTTTTGCAACGTAGCGGCAGCGAGTAACAGAGAACACACCATCTTGTTGCACAGTTGTCTTGGTCCTGCCGGCCTCTGTAAGTTTCGTGAAGTCCCGACGCACTGGAGGCATCGAAGCTTTGTGTAAAAACGGACAGTAGTTGTGGGGCTGGAGGCGTGGGGCGCGGCTTGGCACGCTCCCGCCCTGTGCATGACATCAGCTGGGAGGATGGCGCCGTCGGGGGTCACCAAAGTATGCCGGTCCGTCCTCCTCGCTTATACCACAACGCCGACGAGGAGACGACGGCGGGGTGGATATTGTTGGGGTCTGTTGCGGATGAGAGGGCGATGTGGGTGTTCCGTTCTCGGGGTTGTGGGAGGATATGTGCCGGCAAGGAACAATTCTGTAACTTATTTTAGCATGCCAATACTTAACTGCTTCACGCCCAGATCTATTCTTTGCAATATAAAATTGTCTCTTGTTAGCCATAAAATTTCGAAAAATAGCTTAACATACCAAATTAGCTAGTGGACAAGGATACTAAACAGGTCATATCAATAAAACATTGCTTATAGTCACTAAAAATCGTCTAATGGTATCCAGAGTGACAATGGAAATTACGTTCTGGGCCTCAAGGGGTTAATAAGGTCTTGTCATCGAACCTTTATTGTATTGTAGGCCTGGTGTAAGCTTGTATATGTGTACTAACTGGAACTCTCTCTCTCTCATCAGCTCGGGGTGTTCGCGTACTACATAATTATCACAGGGGAGATGAACGTGGCGGGACCCGTGGCCATGGACTCGCCCTTCATCTACAGACCTGACAAGCGGCATCAAGTCTGGAGGTTTATATTCTACGCCTTTCTTCACGCGGGGTAAGAAACCATTGCTATTATTTGAACAGTCACAACAGATCAAATATATTACTTATTATCTTTATTTTTAACTATCTATTGGATATTGGATCTTTATTTGGATATTTGGATTTGGATTATTATTATATATTTGTATTTTGTATATTGGATGTTATTTGCATTTTTTGGATATTGTAAACATGGGGATACAATTTGATGGTAGATAACGTAAGCGTGAAAACTGACTTGTTGGTTTGTCATTTATAGGGTGGTAAAGGATTGGAATGGACTCAGTAGACAGATAGTTAGTGCGAAGTCATTAGGGAGCTTTAAAGGGAGGCTAGATAAATTCATGGATGGGGATGAAAGGTGGATGTAGGTAGTGTTAAGTAACAGGAACTACCACGTGTAGGTCTCCCAGCCTCTTGTAGCTTCCTTATTTTCTTATGTTCTTATATCCTCTTGACTTATAACTTAATTCCATCTTTTGGATATTGTAAACATGGGGATAGAATTTGATGGTGGATGACCTAAGCGTGAAAACTGACTTATTTGTTTGGTGTCATTGAAAACTAACCCTGAACATTCTCTCCTCAGCTGGTTTCACTTGGCCTTCAACCTGCTAGTACAGCTGTTGGTGGGCCTCCCCTTGGAGATGGTGCACGGCTCGGCCCGGATAGGCACCGTGTACCTGGCGGGGGTATTGGCAGGGTCCCTCGGCACCTCCGTCTTCGATGCGGACGTGTACCTGATGGGCGCGTCGGGCGGGGTGTACGCGCTCCTCGCCGCCCATCTCGCCAACGTCCTTATCAACTACAATAATATGCAGTTTGGCATCCTCAGACTGATCGGCGTCTTTATTGTTGGTGAGTGTCTGAATGACTATATCTCCCTTCCTGACTCACACAATTCAGTTCAGTTCAGTTGTGGGTCGGGAGTCTGGCCTTTTTCATCGGCACTCCCTGACGTGTTTCTTCTTGCTGTCGTGAGTCTTTAGTTAGTTGTCTTCTATTATTCTGTCTTTTAATTTCTTTCTCTTTCTTTCCTCTTGTTTTCTCTTATTTTCATCTTATTTACACTACCTAGGTATTACAAAATCACGTAATTTCTTTAGTTTTCGTGTTGATAGGCAGACGAAAGCTATGTTTGTGTTGAGTGGTAAAAATTGACTGAACTGTATGTAACAAATAAATCTCTCCCTTCCTGACCCACACTGCACTTTGGTATTACAAAATCATGTCATTTTTCTTAAATTTTCGTTTATAGGCTGACGAAAGCGTAATTGTGTCGAGTGGAAAGAACTGACGTGCGTGTCTGTAAATACAAAAAGTCAGATTGAGAGGGGCCAAAAAAATCAATAAGTTGTAGATGTAATAGATTGTAATACTCGTGTCTTTCAATCAAATGTCAAAAGCCTAAAGGGAGTATAGGAAAAAAGGCATTAGCGAGTGGGTGTTCCAGAGTATCTCGTCAGTTCTCCCTTATGGAGCCGCCGTGTAGCGGGGGAAACAAGTGGTTGCGGTGGAGGTGGACAGAAATAGCCTGGGATGAGCTGCCTTTGTGACGCAGAGGCACCGCACTGGAGGGCTGGTCAGGGATTGCATGTTTATAGTGCAACGTGCGCCTCGCCTGCTCTTGACGCCTTTGTTTACTGCCGGTGGGCTGAGGGGAGTCTGTTCTTAAAGTAGTACACGATAGTGAGGCTCCTGGAAGCCTTACCTATACGTAGTTTTATAGCCATACCTTAAAGTGATTGTGTTGAGTCACTGTAACACCAAAGCGATACACACACATTCTATCCTACCTTGCTGCTGTATTATCATGTAACTAAGTCTTACATCAATCAGTAACTCAGCTTTTTCCATGATTTATCTTTACGTGTTAATTAAAGTTGTCAAATCATTCCTTGCCTTTAATTGTCTTCATGTTGTAATAGGCTTATCAAACACTTCATAATATTGCCCTGCACGTCCGCTATTCTGTACTGACCCTGTGTTGTCTCCTCCCTCCTGCAGCGAGCGCCGACGTGGGCTTCGCCATCTACGACCGCTACGCGCACGAGACGGTGGGTCTGCCGGTATCCTACGTGGCGCACCTCACCGGGGCGCTGGCGGGGCTCACGCTGGGCCTGGTGGTCCTCAAGAACTTTGAGCAGCGCCTGCACGAACAGTTGTTGTGGTGGGTGGCCCTGGGCGTGTACGCGGCGTGCACGCTGTTCGCCGTGCTGTTCAACCTGCTGCACCCGTACCCGTACCTGGGCGTGGCGCAAGGGCTGCTGCTGTAGGCGTGGGCGGGGTGGGGCAGGCGTGGCCGCCCCCTCTATGGTGCTGTGACTCAAGCCAAAGTTCGTCTCCGCTCATACTGGTGAAAGTGACCTAGTGTAAGACGCCCAAAGCAAAGGTACCGCGACTACCTTTCTTTTAAACTCAGAGACAGAGTTATTTATTAGTGTCATATTATAGATTTGCCTGTACAGTTTTACAATAATTATATATTCCATGCTTGTTATATACATATAATACCTAGTCAAACCCAACATTTCCAAAGGATTTTTTCTTCTCTACCTCTATAATACATCATAATTTTATTAATATTATATCATCATTATTATTATTATTATTATTATTATCGTCACTATTGTTGTTGAACATTTTTCCGATCTTTTTTCTTCTTCTGAATCTCATGTTTATTTCACACTCGCCGTCACGCTCGTCATCGCCACTCATTCCCATTGTCACCGCGACTCTCACCGCGACCCTGTGGCGACCCTGCTCACGGGTCGCCGCGCCTCTAGTCCCTCTGGTGCTCCGTGGGTGAACACAGAGCACCGTCAGTCATTCTCACGCCAGGGTGCGCGCGGCCCGGGACCACCACGGACCTACTACCCTGTGTCCCGCGCCGCCCACTCCACCAAAGTCTAAAGCTTCTTGGCATTCATAGTCCATTCCTTATATTGTTTGAGGAAATATTTAATAGCCTTGTTTATTTTCACCTTGCTATGTTCATTTGGTGTCTAGTCTACTTTTCTTGAAGTCTTTGTTCTCTGTTTCAGTCAGTTACTTTCCTGTCGTGAATGCATAAATGACATAGATGTATGGTGTATATTTTTACGTTTTGTATGTTTCTACATGTCCAAATGCCGTGTAAGAAGAATGTTATTTATATCAATAAATTCTTTCTATATAAGTGGTGATATCAGTGAATCCTCCTCTACGTTACAGGAACTACCACGTGTAGGTCTCCTGGCCCCTTGTGGCTTCCTTCTTGTGCTCCTGTCTTGTGACGGACTCGTCAATAAATCACTCATTATGATGGACCGGCTCTGGAAAAAGCATTAACGAGGAATGTCATTATCAAGATTTCACTCCAAATTGGTAGGGATATAGAGCAGATAGATAGCAGTGGTGCAGGTAAGGATCTGTCTATAAGTATATATATATATATATATATATATATATATATATATATATATATATATATATATATTGGTATCTATCAATGATGGGGCACAGCTGAGTATGGAAGGGGGAACAGCTGATTATAGGGGGTGGCACTATAGGCCAGCGGAGCTCCGGGGCATAGCTACTGATGCCACTTCGGAGGTACACGGGTATTAGGGCATAATCTAAGATCAGATCAGTGGTAGGTATTAGAGCATTATTGGCAGCGAGCGAAGCGAGCTGCTTTTTACCATAAGACTCGTGGAACCAAGTTTAAGCCAAAAAGTGAATAACTACTCCTAAATATTGTCGGATTGAGCTGAAATTTGACATGTAAGTAGTGCTGTCAAAATCAATAGGGGTCTGTGAAACAAACTTTTGCGTAAAACAAGCCCTTAATGAGTAATTAGCGTAATTATTTAAATATTGTCGGATTGAGCTGAAATTTTACATGCATGTAGTGCTGTCAAAATCAATGGGGGTCTGTGAAACAAACTTTTTGCGTAGAGCACAAGCCCTTAATGAGTAATTAGCGTAATGATTTAATTAGAGCTAAAATATAAACTTCGGTTTTACAATAACTTCTGTTGCTTGTTATAGACTACTGTAACTTCTGTAGACTAGGTATTTTAAAAGCACTTTGAGCTCGCTGCCACGTTCCAGCCGCAAGAACTGAGCCAAAAGCAAAGGGGCCAGAGGCTGGACGCCTATACTTGATACAGAATACGGCAGCCATGGCCAGTGGGGGGCACGTACCCCCCCGTAGCCACGCCACTGATAGATAGAATCAAGATGACAAGATCTATAGACTTTTAATTTTAAAGTATGTCTATTAATTTTGGATAGAATAATAATTGTCAAAACTTGGCGCGCCCTGTGGCCGGCGCGGTGCGGTGGTGCCCCCAGGTGGCGGGTGTCTGTCAGTCAGTCAGCAACATCAGGCAGCCAGTTCAATCACAGCTGCTGCCGCGCTGAACAGTAATTGCTATTTACCTTTCGAAATCGTAGTGAAGGAGTTATTCCTTGTGTCCACCGATGTAGCACGTTGACCTGCGGACCCCTAGCTGTGACCTGACCCCTGGGAAACCCTCCACCAGGTGAGATATTAGGAGAGAAAGAGAGAGATACCATGTTGAGTGAAGTCATTTGACACTTGGCCGGTGACAGGTAGGGTTGTGCGGTATCAACATAATACCGGTATTGCCGATACCGGTTTTCGGGAATAATACCGGTACGTCCTCACACTGGTATCAGTCAAGATACCGGTATCGATCGGGTTTTAACCAATACCGGTATTTTAATAATAAAAAAAACTCAGAAATCCCCATTTTTACCCATTTAGCGTGCATATATTGCCTCTGCTTGGGTGCTATATCATGCAATACAGCCCCACACCCTTTCTTACCCATTACATAGCCTTGAATATTGCAAGGGAACCCGTAAATTGAAGTAAAAACCATAAGAAAATAAGATAAGTGAAGCCAGAAATACTAAGTTTTTACCTATTTATCATGCATATATTGTCTTTGTCAATGGGTAATATCATGCAATACAGCCCCATTGCCTTTCTTACCCTTACATAGCCTTGAATATTGCACGGGGAGGCGTAAATTGAGGTATAAATGTAAGAATAAGAATAAATTTCCAATATGGCCACTGTGACGTCATCAAGAGCTGGATCAGAGCTCTTCTTGATCTTGACATCCAACTCGAGGCTACAACTATTCCCATCATAATCAAAAACATCAAATAATTAATAAATCAACACGAATAAAGTAAAATAATGATAAATAGAACTCAATAAGCCTAAAAAAAACAAAAAAATAACGAAGAAATAATGAAATATCCCGTATCAAAAGATGGTCGAAAAAAACCCAAATTTACCATAACAAAAATCGACTTTTTACCCAAGGCTCAATAATTCGTGAAAAAATATGGGCAAATACTATATGATGTGTGTATCTTATAAACAGTAACAGATCCTCGTTCAGTGTTGAAACCATGGAGCAATACATGTTTTGTTTTTTTGATAGTTTGACCCTTTCAACCACTGAGTCAGATGTATTCCTCCAGTAAACACGTGAAAAACACGTCACATAAACACACACAAACCACTGCGTCTGTAGGCATAGCTAATCACACACAAATATCCTCACAGCTAATTTAGAAGGAGGAACAAGTTAGACGTTAAAATGTAAACAAAACACGCCTAAAATAAATAAACAAAATACAGCCATCAGGTGCGTGATTAATACAGAAAACGATGCGGAAATATCGAAATATATTAAAATACACAAAAATTCCCCTCCATTTGATGTAAAAAAAGAATTATCAACAAAATATCCCTAAAATCTACGGTGTTACTAAATGATTGAATCGTATTTATTTTACGAAGGCCTTAAGTATCGCAGACTTTATATGGGAAGTCATAAAAAGAGCTGGAGTTTTCATTAAGGCTATACAATCCATAATCGGTCCACGAATAAAAAAGTGACTATTCGTTTTAAATACTAATTGGCACCACGTAAAATGGCGGCGAGGCAGGATTCCCTTCAGCCAATCAGCGGCCTTGCTCTGGTCTCAGCCAATCGGCGTTCAGTAACCAGCTGGGCGGCGATGGTTAGTGAATATTCCCGATATATAGACCTTATTTAATGGGAAATAAGGTGAAATATACCCTTAAATACCTTATTTATGGCATGTTAGTGACAATAGGAGTATTATTATTGATAAACATATAGGGTGGACAATAATATATTGCCGCGATATTAGCCTTTCAGCGTAATATTCTCCCTGAAATATATGACTTCATAGTTTGATGTCGGTAAATGGAATATTTTGACGTTTTTTTGCTATAGTGTTTCCCGCTGAATACTACAGAGACATACCTAGGGTATCACTTGAATTACCTAGGGGGGCGTGGGTAATTACCTAGGGGGGCGTGGGTAATTACCTAGGGGGGCGTGGGTAATTACCTAGGGGGGCGTGGGTAATTACCTAGGGGGGCGTGGGTAATTACCTAGGGGGCCGTGGGTAATTTACCTAAGGGGCCGTGGGTAATTACCTATGGTAGGGGGTCGTGATCCAAGAGATAAAAAAGAAGAACTGTCAAGTATTTAACTTGAAGCTCGGCCTTCGCGTTAACATGAAGCTCTCGTGCGAGGGTGAGCGAAGAAAGTCTGCACAGAGAAGCAAGTGTGGCTGAAAACTCTGCGGTGACGCCTTGCCGCGTTTCACTAACTCCGTAGAGTTTTGTGCAATAATATATATTTTTATTATTATTACTATTATTATTGTTATTTGTATCATTATTATCATAGCGCGTAGCTTCTGGTGCGCGGCGGCTTTTAAACGCGATCTAGCTAAATCTGCTGGGTATATGTAAGGCGTTAATGAATAATTATGTGCGCAATAGGGTGGTGTGGGGGGACACCGTACTATTAGTGGAAAAATATTCATAAAAAATCCATTTTTTACCTGAGAGAGTGCACACTGTGCCCAAAACAAACTTCACAATATGGCCCACCTATGGTACCCTCATGAATACTTAACTCAGATAATAAGGGTCATTTAAGGTTTTTTATAAATTTTTGACTGTGATCCCCCCAGTTCGGTGTGACCCCACCCCACCCTACCTCTTATAGCGTATTTTTGCGACCGCTCTGGCCCGGTCTGGACTGGGCTAGTCCCGGGCGGTCACTGTTTTTGCGAGGCAGTCTAGAACGGTTCAGCCCAGTCCAGTCCGGTCCGGCCCACATACCAGGACCACCTTGGACCAGTGTGGGGAGAACTGGCGCATGCGCACTACAGTCAGCGGGGAAGGCGACCAGGAGCTTCTCGTGCTGCTGATATGACATGAAACACCATGATGGCCGACCATAAGACTAAAGTATCACAGGCGTGGTAGTTGTAAAGTCTTCAGCACAGGTTAAAAGGCGGACGACAAAAAGGATATTGACAAGGTGGACGCCTGCCGCCTCCACAGTTCAGTTCAGTACCGCCCACTCGATCCCCCAGCCAATAGGAACGACGAATGGGACGGGGCCAGTCTCAATGTATTTTCGCGACCATCAGTCCACCCTGACCCGGTCCGGACTGGACTGAACCAGGGCGGTGAACGTCACGAAAATGCGCTTTTAGTCATGAAGTCTACCCTGTTGCTCGCATGTAGTTCACTGAGGGTGGCGCTGCATCCGTGGTGGCATGGTGGCGCGAAATTTGAATTAATTTTCGCGTTGTAGCCTTCGTACGGTGATCCCCCCCCGTTCGGTGTGACCCCACCCCACCCTACAAGTGCTAAAAACACACATTTTTTCAGTTATTCTTTCTTTTTCTGAAATATTTTGAAATATGTTATCTAGTTCAACAAGTGAAGGGGGGCATGGAGGCAAGGGCCAACTACTCAAGCTTGCGTGGTGGTAAAAAGGTTAAGAAACACTGGTATCTAGACTATAATAAGAGTGTATATACCTTGTGCCACACTCAGCCCCGGGATTTCGAGGTCACAAGAACATAAGGAAGCTACAAGAGGCCGTGAGACCTACACGTGGTAGTTCCTGTTACTTAACACTACCTACATCCACCTTTCATCCCCATCCATGAATTTATCCAGCCTCCTTTCAAAGCTCTCTAATGACTCCGCACTAACTACCTGTCTACTGAGTCCATTCCAATCATTTACCACCCTATTTGTGAACCAGTTTTTCCCTATTTCTTATTTGAATCTATGCTTTTCCTGCTTGAATCCGTTACTTCTTGTTCTACCCTGATTGCTAGCCCTAAGAACCTTTCCTACATCTCCTTGATTGTATCCCTTTATCCACTTATCCTACGTTACACACACACATACATACATACAGAGAGAGAGAGAGAGAGAGAGAGAGAGAGACAGGGCGAGAGTGATAGGAGACCAGAGAAAACACATTATTTTCCGCATATTTCTTGGGATACTGCTGTAGACTCGAGGCAAGGCTGGCGTGATGCAGTGAGTTGATATTACCGTCCCATGCTGCGTCAAGGCAAACACAGATTACCACCCAAGGACCTTTAATGAGAGAGAAAAATATAGGCGTTTTTTATTGATGTTATCTGCTCAGCGCTCAGCCGGGGGATCGAACCCACGTAGTCCTCTTTGTCCTTAGCAGACCTCCAGGCTATGAGACGAGTGTGCTAAAACTGCTAACCACTAATTTTGTGACTCATAGAATAATCGATAATAGTAATAAGTTCATAACAAAGGCAGATAGAGGTATTATATAGAACTTGTGGGTAAATTTGCCTTGATGTCTCAATTTCCATTCCTTCGACCCATTGATTTAGCATGATCACGTTGCTACCTTTCCTCTCTCTCTCTCTCTTTTTCTCTCTCTCTCTCTCTCTCTCTCTCTCTCATCTATATGGTTGTTAATTTCAGTGTATTAATATATATTCATAGCTACGTGTATGTGTGTGTGTGACTGTGTGTATGTGTCATTGATTTAGCATGATCACGTTAACTCATCTCTCTCTCTCTCTCTCTCTCTCTCTCTCTCTCTCTCTCTCTCTCTCTCTCATATATGGTTGTTAATTTCAGTTTATTAATATATATTTATAGCTATGTGTGTGTGTGTGTGACTCTGTGTGTGTGTGTATCGTCTGCCTATTTGCCTCCCTCCCTCCCTCCCCCTCCCTGACATGAAGGTTTTGCACACAGCTCTTCGCCTTCACTCCTTCGTCTCCACCAGGCTGTGTTCTGTCCGCCGGCCACCCGTCTCTCCCTCCCCACACACCCCTCTGTCCAGCCTCACAGCGAGCAGCAGTTATACAGGACTCAGATTGTTACACGTGAGTAGCAAGAACAGTGTAGTAGAAGGGATGAGATAGGTAAACATGGGGAGGAGGTTGACAGACGGGATGAGTGGACAGATAGTAGACAGGATGAGTAGGCAGACAGACATGTAGACAACGAAGTGGGCTAATAGGCAGATAATACAGAAAAGATAGACAGAAGACAGGACGATAGACAGACAGACAGGTAGAAAGGACGAGAAGGTTGACAGACAGACGGGTGAAAGGACGAGTGGGTAGACAGACAGGACGGAGTGGGCAAACAGACAGACAGATAGAACTAGTAAGTAGATACAGAAAGACAGGATGAGTGGGTAGATAGACAGGTATAAAGGACGATAGACAGATAGGCAGACAGACAGACATGTAGACAGAACGAGTAGGCAGACAGACAGACATGTAGACAGGACGAGTAGGCAGACAGACAGACATGTAGACAGGACGAGTAGGTAGACAGACAGGCAGATTGGTTCTTACTACAAGGTGACGAGGCAAGATTTTGGGTAGTATATAAGGCACCAGGTAAAGTTAGACCAATACAACATTACCTTCTGAACTGTTATATATAGACTCCTTCAAGCATCAGCTGGACAAATGGTTGGCATCAGTGCCTGACGAGCCCCCAACACCAGGCTACCCCAGCACAGGAAGCAACTCTTTGGCGTGCCACCACACCACCAGAGAAGCGGAGCTGCCTGGCCACAGCGGAGGCCCACCTTAGCTGCGCCCTGGGAGGCGAAATTCTACTAAACTAAACTAAACTAAACTGTTGTAGAAATGCCTCAAATGTTCAGTGCAGGAGATTACTAAGGAATAGAAAGGCTTAAGTTAGTTGTATTTCTAGTTTGGGTATTATTTTGGACCCTCAGGACATATGTAGGTAAAGGAAATAATAGGCAGAAAGTACAGTAGTATTAAGGTTGAGGAATAAAACATCTCGCGGTCTGTTTGCCTGCGCTGATGTTAATACCACAGACCTTTGCAAAGACAAAATCCACAACTTCGCACTGTGGCTAAGTTCTGGTGGATAGTAATAACTGGTAAGGTACAGATAGGGGAATACTCTGAGCTGCGCGTGGCCTCAGTGCTCATCTCCGTCACATTAGCCCGAGAACCCGCTACCCTGAGACACAGGGCTAGTGTGACATCCGGGTTACCACATTTACCCTCCCGGATTTACCCAGGTACCCATTTATCGACCAAAGCGAAAGTAAGGTTAAGCAGCTGGTTGGGCTGGTCGCCGACTGCCCTGGCCGGGATTGGAACCAGGGCTTGCAGATTAGTAGCTCACACGCTAGCCACTACAATACCTAGACGACAAGGGATGGTTATAAGTGGTGTTGGATTTAATTTAGAAATATCCGTACTTAGTTACATAAACTATTATAAACAACTACTTACATAAATAAACTAAATAACTAATATTATAAATAACTACTTAGGCTGTAAAGAGTTTGTGTATGGCAGTTACTTGGCGAGGGATGGAAGGCGGCGGGAGTTAGGAATCTCGAAGCGATGCCATCCTGTTATTTAGAAGTACCAGAAGCTGTAACATAGACTATCACATGATGGTGTTGAAAAAATTGATACCTAAATGTAACTGTCCATTAATGTATTCCCAAAGTTTGTCTTTGTTAAAGTGCTCACAGACATAAGTCCGGTTAAAGTTTTGTAGCATTTGAGGCCTGTGATTTAAAGTCATTCCCATCATGTGCCTGATTTTGAGCAGTGTAAGAGTGTAATTTAAAGTCATTCCCTTCGTGTGCTTAATTTTGAGCAGTGTAGGAATGTGATTTAAAGTCATTCCCTTCATTTGCTTAATTTTGAGCAGTGTAAGAGTGTAGAATAGATATATGTTAAAACAATACCCACATCATCCTCAGTAAGTGTGGTACATAATGTGAATGTTTCCCAGGTCACCTCCAGCATGCCGGCGTCTCAGGGAATAAATGGAATGTTTGACTTCCGGAAGATCACCCCGGAGGACCTGGAGGAGCAGACCGACGCCCTCATCGGGAAGCAGCGGACAGCGTATAACAGTGTTGGCACTCTGCCGCTGGACAAAGTCACTTATAGCAATGTGATCAAGGTGAGTGGCGTGGGGATAGTGTTTAACCCCTTGAGGCCCAGAAAGTAATTCCCATTGTAATTTGTGTATCATCAGACAATTTTAATGAATATAAGCAATATTTTATAGATATGACAAGAAAAGTATCCTTGTCCATTAGTTAATTTGGTATATGAAGCTACTTTTCATAATTCTAACGCTAAAAACAAACTATTTTATGTAGCAAAGGGAAGACCTGGGCGTGAAGGGGTTAAAAGATGTAAATTTTGATCTATAAAACAATGCAATGGATGCTTATACTCTTGAGTTTTTTTAACGAGGTGAAAAATCCTGCCCCCTTGCTGCTTCCTAACTGATATTTAGTGCCAGGAGAAGAGAATACTACGGTTCTTCTAAATGTCAGTTGTATTTTATCATAGTTCACCCTATTATCAAGTAAACACAGGCATCATTTCAAGCATGAGACCTTAAGATAGAATGGAATTTTCGCCTCGTTAAAAAAAATAGACTCTAGTTATCTTTTTTTTCTGATGGTTCTTATTTTTTTATTAACATTTGTTCTCTCATAGGAGTTAGCGGACCTGATGACGGAGCGCTCCACCCAGGGGTCGCCGCTGGACTTCCCTCAGCACGCCGCCCTGGACAAGGCCGTGCGGGAAGCCTCCAGCAAGGCAGAGCAGAAACTGGAGGAGTTTGATGTAGAAATGAGGTGTGTGGCTGGAAAATGTTTGTTTTTTATTGATATTGATATTTCTTCATGTCAGAAAACTATGGATATTTTCTCTCTCTCTCTTTTGAAGATTCTGTACCTATTTTTAAAACTTTTGATACATTCAAATAGGGCAAAAATCATGCTGTTCTCTCTCTCTCTTGAAGCCTCTATACCTATTTTAAAACTCTCTGCATTCAATTGGACTGTTCTAGAGCAAAAAAAAAAATGAGTGCTTTCATTCCTTGCCTCCCCCCTCACCGTTGCAGCATGAGGAAGGACATCTTTGACCGCGTGGTGGGCTTCCGAGACACCGTGGGCACCGAGGGCCTCAGCGCGGAGCAGAAGAGGCTGGTGCAGAAACTGGTCCTTCACGGCAAGCGGAACGGTGAGTCGAGAAATAAGAACATAAGTAAATAATTAAGCTACAAGAGGCTGCGAGACCTACACGTGGTAGTTCCTGTTACTTAACACTACCTACATCCACCTTTCATCCCCATTCATGAAATTAGTATATAAGAAAATACGAAACATAAGAACATAAGGAAGCTACAAGAGGCTGGGAGACCTACACGTGGTAGTTCCTGTAACTTAACACTACCTACATCCACCTTTTATCCCCATCCATGAATTTATCCAGCCTACTTTTAAAGCTCCCTATTGACTCTGCACTAACTACCTGACGACTGAGTCCATTCTAATCATTTACCACCCTAGGAAGACAGTCATACCTTAATATTTTGGTTTGATATTCATTGCACTACTGAAATCCACTTTTTATTGTACGTATAGACATAAATACATTAGAAAATAAGAACATAATTATTGTATATACATAAGAACATAAGAACATAATTATTGTATATACGTACATAAGAACATAAGATATACATGTCTCTTTAGCCCGTAACTCATTTTCTTGTCTTGTACATTAACCCAAATTATTCCTTTTCAGGTTTACATTTGTCGGAAGAAATTCAGAACGAGGTGAAAAAAATCAAAAAACGAATGTCGGAGTTGAGTATAAAATTTCAAAGAAACCTTAACGAAGACAACACAAAACTGTTTTTCGCTCGGGAAGAATTGGCTGGTATGCCGGACGACTTTATCAACGAACTATCTCAGGTGACTTTTTTGTTTTTATCCGGAGAGTAGCTGTGCATCAGTGATATATTAACCCCTTCACGCCCAGAACGTAATTTCCAATGTATAATTTGGGTACCATTAGACGATTTTTAGTGACTATAAGCAATATTTTAGAGATATGACCTGTTTAGTATCCCTGTCCACTAGCTAATTGGTATATTCAGTGACTTCTTAATTTTATGGCTCAACAACATACAATTTTTTATAGCCAAGGAAAAATCTGGGTGTGAAGGGACTAAACAGAGGGCAAAAGAATAGCACTGGACAACGTAATACTAGATTAATCATCAGACTAGGTTCATATTTATACTTGTTTTTATTTTATGCCAAAATTTTCCTGAAGTTCTTGAGTCATTGTAAAAGATAATGACAATGTTTTAACAGAGTTCAGTTTTTCTTGGAAGGGAAATAGGAAAGAAGGTACAATTATTTTTGCAGCAGAACTTTTGATTCAGAATCTAATTTATATAGACAGTTAGGAATCTTGTCATTACGAGCACCTCCATCACTTAAGTATATATAGTAATGGGAAGTTATGAGGCATAGATTACAAGTTTAAAAGTCTATTAATGAAAAGAGGGAGAGGGTACATAGAAGGGAGGGTGTACAAGAATAAAAAGATCACAGAAATACAGGATAAGGTTGTTAATGATATTGAGCTTTTTTAATAATGAACTTTTTTAATAATGAGCTTTTTTAATAATGAGCTTTTTTAATAATGAACTTTTTTAATAATGAACTTTTTTAATAATGAACTTTTTTAATAATGAACTTTTTTAATAATGAGCTTTTTTAATAATGAGCTTTTTTAATAATGAACTTTTTTAATAATGAACTTTTTTAATAATGAACTTTTTTAATAATGAGCTTTTTTTAATAATGAGCTTTTTTAATAATGAGCTTTTTTAATAATGAACTTTTTTAATAATGAGCTTTTTTTAATAATGAACTTTTTTAATAATGAACTTTTTTAATAATGAGCTTTTTTAATAATGAGCTTTTTTAATATTGAGCTTTTTTAATATTGAGATTTTTTAATAATGAGCTTTTTAATCTTTCCTTTGCTATAAAAAAATGTCTTGAGTTTTTTTAATATTGAGTTTTTTCAATATCGAGTTTTTTCAATATTGAGCTTTTTTAATATTGAGTTTTTTTAATATTGAGTTTTTTAATAGATAGACCAGCTTCCAGTAAGTTATATGTTATGGTAATGACAACGCTATTCCTACAGGGAGAAGAAGGCAAGCTAGAAGTGACTATGAAATATCCTCATCTGTTCCCCATCACCAAGAAATGCCATGTCCCCAACACCCGCCGCCTCATGGTCACCGCAAGCCAGTCCAAGTAAGTGGGAAGCCTTGGACATAATTTCTATACTCTGGGTTTTTTTAATGAGGTGAAAAATCCTGAGTCCTTGCTGCTTACTGACTGATATTAGATGTGTTAGTAGCTGTGTGGTGGTGGTGGTGATGGTGGTAGTTATGTGCTGTGTAGTGGAGATGGTGATGGTGGTAACACTGATGATAATGATGGTGTTGATGATGATGATGATAATAATAATGATGATCTCTAATATTCCTAAGGTTCTTAAAATAATTTATGTTCCTAATGTACTAAAATGTTCCTCTAAAGTTCCTAATATTCTAAAAATTACCTCTGTTCTAAAATGTTCCTCTAAAGTTCCTAATATTCTAAAAATGATCTCTAATGTTCTAAAATGTTCCTCTAAAGTTCCTAATATTCTAAAAATGATCTCTAATGTTCTAAAATGTTCCTCTAAAGTTCCTAATATTCTAAAAATGATCTCTAATGTTCTAAAATGTTCCTCTAAAGTTCCTAATATTCTAAAAATGATCTCTAATGTTCTAAAATGTTCCTCTAAAGTTCCTAATATTCTAAAAATGATCTCTAATGTTCTAAAATGTTCCCCTAAAGTTCCTGATATTCTAAAAATGATCTCTAATGTTCTAAAATGTTCCCCTAAAGTTCCTGATATTCTAAAAATGACCTCTAATGTTCCTAATGTTCTAAAACAAACTCATAACCCCTTCCTCTCCTTCAGATGCATGGAGGACAACACACCCATCCTGGAGGAGCTGATAGCCCTGCGCCAGAAGCAAGCCGAGGTGCTGGGTTACAAGAACCACGCCCACTATGTGCTGGAGGAGCGCATGGCCAAGACCCCCGAGAGTGTGGCCGAGTTCCTCACCAACCTCTCTCAGAAGCTGCAGCCTTTGTGGGAGGAAGAGAAAGTGGTCATGCTCAAATTTAAAAAAGAAGAGGTATGGAAACTGTACTGTATGCATGTTTTAGGAGTCTTTTATTTTTATTTTAGCAGCCTTTTTTATACAGTACACAAATTCAAGAAAGAAGAGGTATTGAAACTATTATATGCATGTTTTAGGAGTCTGATGTTGTTATGTTCTCTCCAATACCAGTGTGACAAGTACAGCTATGAGTACAACGGGCAGCTGGACTTCTGGGACATGCGCTACTACATGAACCAGGTGGAGGAGAAGATGTACGCTGTCGACCAAGACGAGGCAAGTCTTGGTGTGTCTTTTTCAGTACAGACACTCCTTACTTACACACACTTAACTTCAGACTTTGACTAACTAACTTTAACTTTAACTTTACTAACTTATACAAACTTATCCTTGATCTATAACTATATAACTATAACTATCTATATCTATAAATTTATCAATAACTTATCCTTATTTACACACATTTGAGTTCAGAGCTTTTTCAGTACAGACATTCCTTGCTTACACACATTTGAGTTTATACTTTATGTTTATACTTTGACTAACTTATACTACTTACTAACTTGTACTTTTTCTTTATACTTTTGAGTTTATACTTATTACACACGTTTAACTTCAGACTTTCAGAGTTTTTTCAACCATGAAGACGATTTGCACTCTAATACATAAAACTGCCGTATTAGACGTAGTTTTTTATACGTCTGAATATACTAAAAGAAAATTGCTTCTCATATGTCAGTAAATATAGTAAACTTAGCCACAACCAGAAAAAAATAGGGTTAATAGAATAATAAGAATAAAATAGTAGAATCTCTAATAAAAGTAGGTTGATTTATAAGGAATTCATTGAACTCAACAGGTCCTTTACTTACAGGAACTACCACGTATAGATCACAGCCTCTTTTACCTTCCTTATCTTCCTTCTTGTCTTATATTCTAATAGCTCAGGGACAAATTTAGGGCTATGTATATATATTTCAGGGCAAAAGAATGATGCTTAGCCTAAAATTTCATGTTCATTTTTTGTTCAATTAACCCCTACACGCCCAGATCTTTCCTTTGCTATAAATAATCATCTGTTGTCGAGCCATAAAATTACGAAAAGTAACTGAATATACCAAATTAGTTAGTGGACAAGGATACTAAACAGGTCATATCTATAAATTATTGCTTATATTCACTGAAAATCGTCTAATGGTACCCAAATTACAATGGAAATTACGCTCTGGGTCTCAAGGGGTTAATGGTTACATTGTGTTTGTTTGATTCATTATTGTGTAACGTTGTGAACAGGTGCGGCAATACTTCCCCCTGGAGAAGGTGACGTTGGGACTCTTTGACATCTACCAGACCTTGCTGGGGCTGCAGTTCACCCTACTGCCTGACGCCGACACCTGGCACGACGACGTCAAACTGGTGAGCTGGGTGACTGCAGTGTGTGTGTGTGGATGTTTACACCCATTCAGTGTGTGTGTGTGTCATGGGAGAAGTTATGATAGAGAAGGTGAAAGCCAAAGTGGATAATGTATGAATATCACCATCTTTCTGTTGGGGAAAACGTCAGATTTTTACACAGACACAAACACAGACAGCAGTGAAAGGTTAAAGTTAATTAATTAATTAAATCCACCAGTTGGTAATAAGAAAAAGGGGAATTTTGAAATCTTCAATATCGTGCAAATTAATATTTTTGTCTTTTTGTCATGAATCTGGAGAAAGTTTTCCCATTGCTTCGCTCCTATAAACCCCTATTTCAGCCTAGGCCTATTTCAGCCTATGTTTCCTTGTAAATAATTGTAGGGAATAACCATAACTTCCTTTTCACTGGGTGATGCTGGTCTCCTACATTAATTGCATTAATTCATACAATTAATAAAATAAGGCCCATCGGGTTACCTTATCTATAACCACTGGTATCTCTACACAATGACAACTGGAATAGGGCCGCTGTCTCTCTCTTTAGCCACTCCATAACATTCATAATCACTATTTTACCTCACAAACACACCTTCTACCACCAAATAATCAACAATGCAGCCTCCTTCCTTATACATATATTATACAGGCAGTGGCGTAGCTATGGGGCGGGGGGGGCACGGGCTCCTCCAGGATAATCCTGTGCCTCCCCAGGTGCCCCCCACTGACCATGGCTGCCGTATTCTGTATAATGCTCTAATACCCACCACTGATCTGATCTTAGAATATACCCTTCTATGTGGCACCAGAGTGGCCCCGCTTGCCTAATGCCTCCATAGTTACCTAGCTACACCACTGCTTAAAAAGCAATCCAGTCCTTTAACAACCCACAAACTATGTGGCAAAAAAAAAAAAAAAAATATCCTACCCTCAATCTTCTGAGACGTTGTTAACGAGTTCGAAGCACTAACGAACCCTATCATTATAAGCTTTAAAAATACTACAGAACTATACCAACAGTATTACTAACTCACATTTACTAACATTTATGACTTAGATAACGTTACAGGTCAATGATTATTGGTCAAAAAGGTCAACAGGGTAGGGTGTGGGAAGGAAATAAGGGAAAGGTTTAGTGTTTTGAAGCAGTGTTGAACAGAGTTGACTTGTTTGAGTATTCGGATACGAGCGACAGTCGAGGTCGCGCCAGCGATCAAGCAGGGTGGGTGTGCAGGGCAGCTGGGAGGATTAAGAAAAACTTGTGTGCAGGGCAGCTGGGAGGATTAAGAAAAACTTGTGTGCAGGGCAGCTGGGAGGATTAAGAAAAACTTGTGTGCAGGGCAGCTGGGAGGATTAAGAAAAACTTGTGTGCAGGGCAGCTGGGAGGAGGCAGGGGAGGATTTTTGGCCAAACAACGCTCTATTTTATTGCTTTTCTTCATATTTCTGCTGCGTAAGGTAGTAGAGAGAGGAAGGGAGGGAGTGGAGGAGAGTGAGAGGAACGAGTGGGCAGTGGCGGATCTGAAATTTCATTGGCCACCCTAGCTAGATCTGTGTCAGAGGTCTAATGAAAATTCAACCATTTCTTTTCAATGGTTATGCCATGGCCACCCCATACTAGATATGTGTCCAACCTTGGCCACCCCTGTCACCATGTCCTGGCGGCGCCACTGTGAATGAGGGAGGGAGGGAGACCTTACGTGTAAATTGAGGTTGTTTAGTCTTTGCAAAGTAATGGCTGTTGCCTCGTTATCTTTCTACATTATATAACGTCAGATCTAACTATAATTTACCTACTCTTGGTGTTATGTATTCGTTCCCCCCCTCACGTGTACCATTACGTTGTTGCAGTACCAGGTGACTGATGCCCAGACGCAGGAGAATCTAGGCTGCTTCTTCCTGGACCTGTACCCGCGGGACGGCAAGTTTGGACACGCTGCCATCTTCCCCCTCCAGCCCTCCTGTGTGGGGGCTGACGGCGACCGACAGGTAACTAGGCATATTGCATTAACATAACAGTGAAGTATGCTACCTCTCACAAGGATAACCCACAAAAGTATCCTAATTTATTTCCAGTGGTGTGATATATTTTTTGTTATGTTCCCAGGTTGCTGTGTGTGCGATGATGTGCAACTTTACCAAGCCCACCAAGGATAAGCCTGCCCTGTTGGACCATTCAGAGGTGAGTCCTGGGGTGAAATATACATATCTTTCAAGAGTGTACAAATATAGTGTGGCTTTAGGTAGGTATTATCAGGGGGGTTCAACTATTGTCTGGGGGCCTTTGGCCTAGGCCTTTGGGGGCACTAAAAAGTAGATCGTTTCTGAGGTCAGTGTTTATTTTATATTAATTTTCTTAATATTTATTTTGCCTTTAGACCTTTATTACTCTGAGCAAAAAGTTTCATTATGTATCTTTCTAATCTTAGTATAGGTTTTGTGTTTTGAAGAATCAGTTATCATCCCTCAGCCTCAAAGTTAAGTGGTGAAGTTGGACCCCTGAGTTATATTAAGGAGTCTTATTTTGCAGGTGGAGTCATATTTCCATGAGTTTGGTCACGTGATGCACCACATCTGCTCCCGGGCGGCCTTCGCCATGTTCGCCGGCACACACGTGGAGAGGGACTTCCTGGAGGCGCCCTCACAGATGCTGGAGAACTGGGTGTGGGAGAAGGAGCCCCTCACTCGCATGTCTGGACACTATCAGGTACTGGGCACTTATGTGTTTTTTTTAGGTACTGTGGATTTATGGGTTTTTTTTTGAGGTACTGTGGACTTATATTATGTTTTGAGGTACAGTGGATTTATGGTGTTTTTTGAAGTACAGTGGTATGGTCTTTTTTGAGGTACAGTGGATTTATAGTGTTTTTTGAGGTACAGTGGATTTATGGTGTTTTTTGAGGTACAGTGGATTTATGGTCTTTTTTGAGGTACAGTGGATTTATGGTCTTTTTTGAGGTACAGTGGATTTATGGTGTTTTTTGAGGTACAGTGGATTTATGGTGTTTTTTGAGGTACAGTGGATTTATGGTCTTTTTTGAGGTACAGTGGATTTATGGTTTTTTTGAGGTACAGTGGATTTATGGTCTTTTTTGAGGTACAGTGGATTTATGGTCTTTTTTGAGGTACAGTGGATTTATGGTCTTTTTTGAGGTACAGTGGATTTATGGTCTTTTTTGAGGTACAGTGGATTTATAGGATCACCTGTGAGGGAGCAATGTGTCCATGGAGGTCAAAAGGGGTCTGAATAATTTATTTTTTTACCAACTATAACGTGAGAGTAACCACCACATCTTTTCACTCCACATGCTCCTCTCAGGTAACTTATTTGTATAGGCACACACTCTTAACTGCTGTGCCCTGTTATATGTCTGAACCTTCTAAGAGTGTGGGCTCAGCAGTTAAGAGTGTGTGCTGTATGAGTGAAATGAGTTACCTGAGAGGGGCATGTGGAGTGAAAAGATGTGATGGTGTGAACAACAAGTGTGTATCAGAGATGTGGCATAGGGAAGTGTGTGCAAAAATGAAGTGTTGTGGAATGGGCGGAAAGAAATACTTTGTAATAATTGGGGGGTTTTCAGGAGACGCTATAAGGAATCATTTAAACATCTCTCAGGGTGGAAAGTTTATTGATTATTGTAAACTTATGTACAGCTGACACACACACACACACACACACACACACCTGTTACAGTCTACCAAGATACAGAGCTGCTACACTGAGGCCACCAAGAGAAAAACGGACAAACTAAACTGATCTGCAAACTCAAGTACTTCAATTACATTTCTTTAAAATACCAGCGCTATACTTTTGTCCACACTTTCTTTCGGGTCTCTTCCCCAAACAACTATTATGGAATTTATTTGAGCCGTTAATTAAGATTCCGAGTTATAGCCTACTACTGTGGCCGCCAAGAGAGAAGGCTGTGCAGTTAGCCGGACTCTGTAATGACGCCACTCCATGTAGACCAACAACCGAACAAGACCGTGACTGACTGCACTGGAGGAGTCGTATCCCAAAGTGAGTCTTGTCTCCGAGTTTGATTGTTGGAATGTGGAAATTTATTATAAGGGCAGTACAAGAAGATTCCTGCACATATATAATACAGCAATGTACATAGCAATAGCAATTACAATGGTAGCTTTGGTTGTACTTAACTAAGCTTTCTAATGTTGTCAAGTAGATGGTTTACCGTCAATAACACTACAGTCGCCCCTGCACCAATGTCGCCAGGTGCCATATATAACAAATTTTAGCATCACTACAGATTTGTATGTGCCACTGAAGAGACATGTACAGTAGTTTATATTATGTACCTGTCTTCAGTGGCACATACAAGTCTGTAGTGATGCTAAAATTTGTAATGTATTGCACCTGGCGACATTAGTGCAGTGGCGACTAGTGTGTTATTGGCGGTAAACCATCTGCTCACATGAGAAAGCTTAGCTACAACAAAGTACAACCAAAGCTCCCTTTGTAATTTGCTATTGCTATGTTCATTGGTGTCTTTTATATGTACAGGAATCTTGTACTATTGCCCTTAGAGAATGAATTTACACATCACTACAGTCAACCTCAATCACAGGAGACAAGACTCGCTTCGGGATTCGGCTCTTCCAGTCCAGTCAGTCAAGTCTTGTTGATACTACATGGAGAGACTTCATTACAGAGCCCAGGTAACTGCACTGCCTTCTCTCTTGGAGGCCACAGTATAGCTCCGTATCTTGATTGACGCCTCACATGAATTCAATAATATTTGTTTGGGACGAGACCTGAAAGAAAGTGTGGGCAAAAGTAAAGGCTAGAATAGATATCGGAAGTGTGAGAACAACACTATTATATGGACAAAGTGTGCTGGCTGTGTGAGAATGAGGTGCATGGACAGGGCAAATGGAGACTCCTCTGCCGTGGCCGCCCCCTGGAGGGAGCAGCAGGGAATAGTTATCATAATTGTGTAGACATACTGACAGGTGTAAAAACAGGTGATGAAGGAGACACGGGCTGGGAAGCGAGTACTTTATTCCTGACTAGTTTCATCAGACGAATATACATTCCTCTGATGAAGCCCAGTAAAGACGAAACTAGTCGGGAATAAAGTACTCACTTCCCAGCCCGTGTCTCCTTCATCACCTGTTTTTTACACCTGTCAGTATGTCTACACAATAACACTTAACGTTGTCAGGCGCCATATATTACAAATTTTAGCATCCCTACAGATTTGTATGTGACACTAAAGAGACATGCACATTACATTTTTTATTATGTAAGTGTCTTCAGTGGCACATACAAGCCTGTAGTGATGCTAACACTTGCAATATATGGCGCCTGGTGACTAGTGTTGTTGACGGTAATTACTATCATCTATCCTGCGTATCTTAATTATTCAATGTTCTCATACAAACCAAAACCATTGCTGGATGAGAGATGAGATGATGGACAACTGAGATCACACCACCGGGCATCAACTCCCCTTCCCCGCCATTCCCAGAGCAGACATCAGACTAATTCAGCTAGTTAACAGATACCCAGCAGTGTTGTCAGCTTCACTGCAATGCCTGCCATCCAGACTGGAAAATTAGAAAAAAAGAGAAATGATATTATTTCACAAAATGGGTCTCGTCACATTTGCACAACTCAAAATAAGATCATGCTTTTAGGATTCCACTCACTTATCAAATTTCAGCATTGGTATTGGTAGTTTTTTCTTCCTCGGTGATTACTGATGGCTGGAATGTAACAAGAATATACTTTCAGACATCTGCAACACTCCCAGACGAAATTGTTGACAAGTTGGCAAAATCCCGCAAGGCAAACGCAGGAGGATTCAACTTGCGGCAGATAATTCTGGGGACCTTTGACCAGACCATCCACACCCGAGGCCAAGCCGACACCAAGGCACTGTTCGCTCAGACCTACAAAGACATCATGGACATTGAACCCATTCCCAACACAAACATGCCGGCTAACTTTGGACACCTGGCGGGGGGCTACGACGCTCAGTATTACGGGTACTTGGTGAGTCTTCTTCCCACATTTCAGTCTGCTCACTGAATATACACTTTGTCCAGACTACATACTAATGAAAATAGAAGCAGTCAAATACTCATTGAAGTTATCATAATGAGCAAGTAATCCCTTGGTCATTGACTAATTCTATGATTCAGTTTCTAAACACCTTGGAATGATTGATTTAATGCCAAAAAAAAGTTAAATGTGCCATGGAATGAATGCATGGTTCACTCTAATGATAAAAATTTCCTTAATCATTGGTGAGCGGTATTTGTGAGTACTGTAGGAACACATTATTGTTATTAATACATGTGTTGTTATATCATTGCAGTGGAGTGAGGTGTTCTCCATGGACATGTACGACAGCTGTTTCAAGAAGCAGGGCATCCTGAACCCCGTCATCGGCGCAAAGTACCGCCAGAGCATCCTGCAGCCCGGAGGCTCAAAGGACGCCCACGACCTCCTCAGAGATTTCTTAGGTCGTGACCCAACCCCGGATGCATTCCTGCGCAGCAAGGGTCTACAGGCATGAACGCTGGTCCTGCTGTGAAACCTGACTCATGAGACAATATTTGTGCAAACAGTTTGGGCCCGTTTTATATCGCCCAAACATGGAATTTTGTAATCATAATAAATTCTTCCTTAAAAGACAACCCAATGATTTTAATTTTTTATTCTTGTTGTATGTTGAAATTATGTGCTTTTAAGCTTGAGACCCTTTAAGGAAATTTTAACATTGATAACTTGGAAATAGATGGGTACTCTACGGTTACGGTCGTCTTTTACTTACTTATGAATGTAATTATTAACTGAGCCTACTTTGAGATGGTAGAGAGTGGAGAGAGATGACGTGTCCAGTGAAGAGGTGGCAGGTGATGTGTGAGTACAAGAAGAGCGGAGTACAGTGCTGAGAGTAAGGCGATGGAGGTGGTTTGGGCACGTGAAGAGGAGAGAAGGTGGTGAGGCATTGGGAAGAGCTGTTAGAAGTGCCAGGCCAAGGAAGACATGGAGGCAGTGTGTTGAGGATCTGGTAGCATTGGGCATTGGAAGAAGTTGAGGCAACGGATAGAGACGGTTGGAAGCGTATCATCGGGCGTCTAACCTCATAAAATATTACGGGAAAATCTGATAAAACAAAATCTGTTAAACAGAAAGATGATTATGATATGAATACATTTTCTTTGAACTCGGATAGCTTTTTAAAAACTAACATTATACTGATAAGCCAGCGTGACATGACAATGCAGTGGTTTGTGCGTGTGTTTGTCCTTCCTTGTTGTCTTGTAAAAAGCACACTTAATTGTCGCAACACCCACCAAAAAAATCCGTCGTAGCATAGTACCGTCACCGTGACGGCTGCAGTTTGCTGGAGATGCCTATAGCTACTTCCCGGACACGGTGACCATTGCTCATGCCGGACCAGTAGTAGGTGTAACCCCCACTGCTAGTCTCGCCACTGCCAGGCCTCCTTGTCTCAGAGAGTCCCACTATATCCACCCTTAGCCTACTGAACTCGCCCGATAGAGGTAGTCAACGATTGTCTGAGAGGCTCGGAACGTTCCACGAGCCCACACGAAGAACCCTCCGGAGGTTTATCCCAGAAGTGATTCGACGGGCAGGCACCGCCCCGGCCACTCCCATAAGAAAAAGATGGGTTATGGGGTCCTACCACTCAATTTAGAGTGCGGGATGTCCGAGGGCTTTGCCCCGCACTCGTCATAAGCAGACCCCCGGCTGCGTCAGCATTGGAGTGGTCTGCGTGGTCGGGCCCCCGGCAAAACAGGGTCGAGGGTGCGGTTACCACGGCCCCCGGCCTCTACCTTTTATTATGTGTGTGGCTAGTTTAGTTTTTACACGGAAGGGGTGCAAGCCCGTCCCCAACCAATCTATTTCAGGGATTGGCCTTACTGCTATGGCCTTACTGCAGGGATGCAGAACCCCTTGTAGGGATTAACCCCAGGCTGCCCACTATTTCACCCATAGCTGGGACTGGATGGCTATTTACTCAATAGTGAGTTCATCTGCCCTTAAAGATGGTCTTCTTTTTAGTCCATCTGGGTGTCCAGCACACCCTCCTCACTGGTAGAACCAGTGGGTAGCCGGTTTAGTCGCCGACGATCTGACCATGCAGCTGGTTGTACTGGGTTACATGTTACCAGTAGCAGGGAACAACCCTGACCAGACAGGGACCATTACTCATTACTCTAATTATACTTTTTTCTGACCGGGGGTACGAGACAAATTCATGAGATCTCAAACGGTACGAGCACTAAAAAAGGTTAAGAACCACTGCTTTAATGTAACATATACGCTTCCAACTATCTCTATCCATTGCCTCAACTTCTCCAATGCCCAATGCTGCCATATCCTCTTCAACACACTGCCTCCATGTCTTCCTTGGCCTGCCCGGTGGATGGCGACCTGACACTTCCACTCTAACAGCTCTCCCCAATGCCTCACCACCTTCTCTCCTCTTCACATGCCCAAACCACCTCAATCGCCTTACTCTCAGTACTGTACTCAGCTCCTTCAATCCACATTTTCTTGCCACCTCTTCACTGGACACCTCATCTCTCCATGTGATCCCAGCCACATACCTCATTCAACAGGTTCAGGCACAGCATCATCTACTGATCTTGGAGGTAATTATGATACAGACGTGTACAGTTTGTCCTCATTGTACATATCGGTGGAGTTTCAAAAAAAATATTAACAAAGTAAATCTATGAATCACGAAACCTACTTCCAATACGCATCAGAGATCCTTTTAACCCCTTGAGGCCCAGAACGTAATTTCCATTGTAATTTGACCACCATTAGATGATTTTTAATGAATATAAGCAATGTTTTTATAGATATGACCTGTTTAGTATCCTTGTCCACTATCTAATTTAGTATATTTAGTTACTTTTCGTAATTTGATGGCTCGACAACATACAATTTTTTATAGCAGAGGAAAGATCTGGGTCTGAAGGGGTTAAAATAAAACTATACACTACATAAATAAATATTGTAACATAAGGTAAGTACTGTACTCACCAAGGCTGCAGCAGTATGCGTTGTGATTATTCTTCTCGAGGCTGCAGGACTGATAGAACTCTGACCAAGGCGATGTTATTCAAACAGGAACTACCTCGTGTAGGTCTCACAACCTCTTGTAGCTTCCTTATGTTCTTATGTTATCAGCAGAGCCACAAACTTCAGTATCACAAAAAGAGTCAGTATCGGTTTCAATAAATTTATTAGACTACTGAGTACTGTGGAAATCAGGTCGTCACATAAACATGATAAATCTAACAGGATTGTCAACAAAAATATCTTGCTGGTTTTTACTACAATAAACAATTACAAAAGGAAAAGATTAATTTATATACTTCGTCATTTTCAGTGTTATATCTACGCAAGCTGCTGTAATAGCCCTCACTTAGCATAACTTGTACCAAACATAACTTTACGCAAGAAATACTCTGTAAAGGAATTGAGTGATAGTAATTACTAAACTGATTAAACATCACAGCAATACAATGTCCTAGTCTAGAGAGTCGAAGGCATTGGTTTGTACATTACCAGAGCAGACAATTGGCATCCTGAAGTGCTAATGTCAATCACACTCGAGTCGCCACTGTACTTAATGTCGCCAGGCGAATTTTATGGGCAAATATTATGAATTTTAGCATCACGACAGACTTGTATGTGCCACTGAAGACATGTACATAATATAAACTACTATTCATGCCTCTTTAATAGCCATACAAATCTGTAGTGATGGTAAAATGCGTAATACGTATAGCTATGGCACCTGGCGACATTAGTGCAGTGGCAACTATAGTGTTATTGACGGTACATGACTTGGATTCAAAGCCTACTCTATTTCTTGCAGTATATATTGCAACATTGGATCATCTACTATATAAGTGTCATCTCTGCCTCATGCCTGCTCAGGGCAAGAAAGCCTTTACAGAGGTATGACGAGCTAAATATTGGACAAATATCCTCAATATTGCACACACACGCTGCAAAACTGATTCAAAGATGAAAAAATATACTATGCATCTCAAATGTATACATAATTATTGAATAGTTTCCACTGCTTACATCTAAACCATTTCATAAAGAGCCTCACCTAGTCTGCAACATGACAAACAGTGACGTTTCTAGCCTTTTGGGACCCTATGTGAAATGCTGTTTCGGGGCCCTATTTTGTAAAACTAGGGTGGGGAAAAATTAAAAGCAAATAATGGCAGTTTGGGGGCCCCTTGGTGGCTTCAGGGGCCCTATCTATGCAACCACGTAATTCACATAGAGTAAGAAACGGCCCTGACGACAAAGGTAGTTTTGCTTGATTTATAAATCATCAAGATTATTTAACCCCTTGAGGCCCAGAACGTAATTTCCATTGTAATTTAGCTACCATTAGATGTTTTTTAGTGAATATAAGCAATGTTTTTATAGATATGACCTGTTAAGTATCCTTGTCCACTAACTAATCTGGTATATTAAGTTGTTTTTCGTAATTTTATGGCTAACAAGACAATTTTATATAGCAAAGGAAAGATCTGGGCGTGAAGGGGTTCATTAGCAATAGATTGAAGGGTACACAGTCATGTCTCAAGGCAGAGCTCTTACTAGCCACACATTACAGTGCTAATTTTAACCCCCATTGCTTCACGGCATGTGTACTTCTAACAAGACCTTACTTGAGGCGCTTATTTCAGAAAGTCGATAAGCGCCATCAATAAAAAACTAAGAAAATGGCTTCAAAATGTTTCAATGTTCAAAATGTCCTATCTTTTGAATATTGAAGCACTTTGAAGCCATTTTCTTAGTTTTTGATTTGTGGCGCTTATTGACTTTCTGAAATAAGCGCCTCACTTACACCATTACAAAGTGCTGCGCTTACTTGTTCTCATTCTAGGGGGAAAATAGAGTGTTGAGGCAGCTTGGACTATTTTGATATAATGCAGTGCACGATAAAATAAATACCTATGACCTTGAACTTTTTTTTCTTCCTTTCTCTTACTCCTACTTTTTCTTCCTTCTCTTCCTTCTCTTATCCTACTTTTTCTTCCTTCTCTTCCTCCTACTTTTTCTTCCTTCTCTTCCTCCTACTTTTTCTTCCTTCTCTTTCCTCTCTTTACTTCCTACTTTTCTCCTTCTCTTTCCTTCCTCTTCCTCCTACTTTTCTTCCTTCTCTTCCTCCTACTTTTTCTTCCTTCTCTTCCTCCTACTTTTTCTTCCTTCTCTTCCTTCTCTTACTCCTACTTTGTCTTCCTTCTCTTCCTTCTCTTCCTCCTACTTTTTCTTCCTTCTCTTCCTCCTACTTTTTCTTCCTTCTCTTACTCCTACTTTTTCTTCTCTCTTCCTTCTCTTACTCCTACTTTGTCTTCCTTCTCTTCCTCCTACTTTTTCTTCCTTCTCTTACTCCTACTTTTTCTTCCTTCTTTTCTCCTACTTTTTCTTCCTTCTCTTACTCCTACTTTTTCTTCCTTCTCTTACTCCTACTTTTTCTTCCTTCTCTTCCTTCTCTTACTCTACTTTGTCTTCTTCTCTTCTCCTACTCTTTCATTCCTTCTTCTTTACCCTACTTTTTTTCCTTCTTACCTACTGTTTCTCCTTCTCTTACTCCTACTTTTTCATCCTTCTCTTCCTCCTCCTACCTTGAACTTATGATACTTATTTACTGTTAATCAATGCATATTACCTGCTTGTTGTTCAGTATTTTGTTTCCCTGACACTGTTATGCTGCGGACTTTCCCGTACCAGCCTTTCTACAAACCAAATCTATAAGTGGCCTCACGTAGCTTCCTTATTTTCTTATGTAAATCCTACCATACCAGCCTTTCTACAAACCAAATCTATAAGTGGCCTCACGTAGCTTCCTTATTTTCTTATGTAAATCCGACTGGGTGAAACACAGGACGGAGTGTGGACAACTTAAGATAAAAAACTGTCATTCATCTGCAATACAGTGTTGTTATTTACATGACATTGCCTTCAATATCAACATCTTACACTGCCTTGCTTGGTAACATTATAAACCCCTTGAGGCCCAGAACGTAATTTCCGTTGTAATTTGGGTACCATTAGATGACTTTTAGTGAATATAAGCAATATTTTATAGATATGACCTGTTTAGTATCCTTGTCGACTAACTAATTTGGTATATTCAGTCATTTTTCGTAATTTTATGGCTCGATAACATATAATTTCTGATAGCAAAGGAAAGATCTGGGCGTGAAGGGGTTCATATCCGTAATGGCACCATATCTGAACAGTAAAGTGTGGTCTTAACTGGAAACATCGCTAACAATCATGGAATTATTAAGTATTTTTCAATGCTTGGTAAGTTGTATTTCAGGTGAATGACAGTCCCGTATTGATAGCTAGGAATGAAACTACACTCACCGCACATTAAGTTGGAGAAAATGGGAACCCTTCACAGTCCCCTTCCGAATGCACGGGACTAACTGAGGTGTTCCCTTAGAGGCTAAAAATGGGTTACTCCAAGTTCTGCCCTAAAGCCCCAACACCCAACACCTCAGCCAATCCCGTGCATTCGGAAGGGGGGAGTGGAGGGGCCCCATATTCGCCAACTTAACGTGTGGCGAGTAGACGTCTTTCTAATCCAATGGCGATATTCAATGACCTACCAGATATCTTTGGCGCCAAATAAATCCTACTGTATATCAATGAATCACAAATGTCCTGTAATTTTCCTGTATTAGCTAAATATTAAACAAATAACAATAGTCGTTGAACGTTAAGTTGGCGAAAATGGGGCCCCTTCAAATCACTACCCCTTTCTGAATGCACGGGATTGGCTGAGGTGTTGGGTGTTGGGTGTTGGGTGACCATGCCTTACTCCAAGTTCCGCCCTAAACCCCCAACACCCAACACCTCAGCCAATCCCGTGCATTCGGAAGGGAGGAGTGAAGGGGGCACCATTTTCATCAACTCAATGTGCGACAACTATAGTTCTTATCATCAAACTATCTGGCATGAAAGGTTACAGCTCATTGCATCTAAGAGGAATCCTAAACCTCTATCCAAGAACTCAACACAAGACACGTTAAGAGATGGTCTTTCATAGGTAAATGCAAAGACTGATCTAAAGCAGAGTTATAAAGCATGTGCTGTTCCATTACTGCATATCTCATTATGGGCACAGGGCAATGCTTTCTCAGTTATTTCCAACTCCATAGATATAAACTTGGATGAGACAAAAGCTTCAAGTGATAATAAATACAATGCTGAGAACAATAATTCAGAGCCCGTAAAGTCATTTCAGATTATTGGCATCTTCATAACTTTTAATGGCATAAACACTATCAGTCTATGCTATAAAAGTATTCAGTATGTTGTGATGCTTTGCTAATACAGGGCATGCATGGATGGAAATAATGGTTCATATTCATTATGTGTATGTGTGCATCAACATTTTATAAACCCCTTGAGGCCCAGAACGTAATTTTCATTGTAATTTGGGTACCATTAGACAATTTTTAGTAAATATATAAGCAATATTTTATAGCTATGACCTGTTTATCCTTGTCGACTAACTAATTTGGTATATTAAGTAACTTTTTGTAATTTTATGGCTCGACAACATACAATTTTTTTATAGCAAAAGAAAGATCTGGGCGTGAAGGGGCTAACCTCTACCGTCAATAACACTATAGTCGCCACTGCACTAATGTCGCCAGGTGCCATATATTACAAATTTTGGTATCACTACAAACATGTATGTGTCACTGAAGAGGCATGCACAGTAGTTTATATTATGTACATGTCTTCAGTGGCACATACAAAGTCTGTAGAGATGCTAAAATTTGTAATACACATATGGTGCCTGGTGACATTAGTGCAGTGGCGACTAAAGTGCTATTGACGGTAATTAATCGTGAGTGTTACTTTTGGTATAGTTGTAGTACTAAGAAGCAATACTTTCTTCTAGAGGAGTTGAGTTGAAGCCATCTGATTAGGTTCTCAAGTTTGGGCAAAGGACACAAGGCAGCCGGCAATATAGTGCAGTAGCGTGTTATGTACTGCTAATGGCGACTGGTAACCAAGCGGGAGGGTTGACTAATACATCCATCAACTCTTTTGTCAACATTGTGAATACTATACTACTACAATACTAATACTAATACTACAATACTGAAGACTACTACAATACTAATACTAATACTACAATACCGAATACTACTACTAATACTATACAATACTACAATACTAATACTATTACAATACTAATACTAATACTAAAATACTAATACTACTACTACAATACTGAATACTACTACAATACTAATACTAATACAAATACCACAATAAGCGACACTACTACAATACTAATACTAATACTACAATACTAATACTAATACTACAATACTGAATACTACTACACTACTGAATACTACCACAACACTACCTGACTACTCACAGTAACTAAAGCAGGACGGAAAACACCCATTTCAGGACCCCAAACCCATGACAGAAGGAGGGGACACCTACAATAATCTATCCATGTATCTTCAGATTTTAACCCCTTGAGACCCAGAGTGTAATTTCCATTGTAATTTGGGTACCATTAGACAATTTTTAGTGAATATAAGCAATATTGAATACACATGACCAGTTTAGTATCCTTGTCCACTAGTTCATTTGGTGTATTCAGCTACTTTTCGTAATGTTATGGCTCGACAACACATTTTTTTATAGCCAAGGAAAGATCTGGGCGCTAAGGGGTTAATATCTTCTGCCTTAGGGAAACTGTTATGCAAATTGAAATAAGAATGAAAATATTGGAATAACTATGAAATTATTGTTGTGTGTGAAGCGACTCCCAAACTATTAATCTCAGCACTGCCTTCTATAACTTATTGGAAGCCTGTCCTGCCCTAGTGTGTGTGTGTGTGTGTGTATGGTGTGTACAAACGTGTGTGCATCTGTGTGTGTGTGTGTGTGTGTGTGTGTGTGTGTGTGTGTGTGTGTGTGTGTGTGTGTGTGTGTGTGTGTGTGTGTGTGTGTGTGTGTGTGTGTGTGTGTGTGTGTGTGTGTACACAAGTGTGTGTGTGTGTGTATGTGTGTACAAGCGTGTGTGTGTATGTGTGTACAAGTGTGTGTGTGTGAGTGTGTCCAAGCGTGTGTGTCCAAGCGTGTTATGTGTGAGGGGGTGTGTGTGTGTACAAGTGTGTGTGTGTGTGTGTGTACAAGTGTGTGTGTGTGTGTGTGTGTGTGTGTACAAGCGTGTGTGTGAGTGTGTGTCTGTCTATGATAAGCAATAAATGTAGGTAGTTATTGGTATAGTTAACAAATTTACCTATGTACATCACATTATTGCTCAAACTGCGACTTCTTAACTGTTTACGACTTCCAATGTTAAGTTCATTGTACTTTCTTTCTAGCTTTGACCAACGTAAGCATGTAAGCAACCGACACTCACAGTAAATTGTAACAGTAATATAAATGAGACAGGAACTACCATGTGTAGGTCTCACGGCCTCTTGTACCGTCAATAACACTATAGTCGCCCCTGCACTAATGTCGCCAGATACTATATATATTACGAATTTAGCATCACTATCAGACTTGTATGTGCCACTGAAGATGCATGCACAGTAGTTTATATTATGTAAGTGTCTTCAGTGGCACATAAAAACCTGTAGCGATGATAAAATTCGTAATATACGGCACCTGACGACATTAGTGCCGTGGCGACTATACTGCTGTTGACGGTAGCTTCCTTATTTTCTTCTGTTCTTCATCATAACATCTTAGGAGCCATAATGCTAAGGACAAACACTGTATTGCTCTACTAATGTTTACGTCTCATTCTTACATCCTTACAGCCTTTCCAAAAATTCATGTATAATCGGCACACATTTATTCCTAGTCCTGCCTGATACTGGTTAACCCCTTGAGGCCCAGAACGTAATTTCCATTGTAATATGACTACCATTAGACAATTTTTAGTGAATATAAGTAATATTTTATAGATATGACCTGTTTAGTATCCTTGTCGACTAACTTATTTGGTATATTTAGTTACTTTTTCATAATTTTACGGCTCGACAACATACAATTTCATATAGCAAAGGAAAGATCTGGGTGTGAAGGGGTTAATCCTACTTATGTGTCTGTCAACTTCTTCAGGAATTCATCAAAAATATAGTCTATAATTCCAGCTGCCATATTCATCCCTATAATAATGATGATAATAATAATAATAATAATAATAATAAGTCAAAGGATCTGGTCTTATTTGGAGAGAATTCTAATTTTTGCACTGAAGGGAAGCAACAACAACAACAATAACAACAAATAATAATAATAAAAATAATGAAATGGTTCCTATGTGATGATTGAAGCTCAGTCTTGAAACACAAGCTTAAGGTCCTAACAGTCACTACTACTCAGGCTTGGCTATCCCTACAGTGCCTTAATACTATGTGAAAGACTTCCTTCTGTTTAATATTTTTGAAAACTTTAGTGGGAGATAAAAGGGTTAGCATGTTTAGGAGTGTGTGGCCTTTGGTATGTTATTGTTTATATTTAATCTGCCCTTGGCCAGTCCCCTTTGTAGTGAAGTAACTGAAGAGATGTATGATTGACAGAAATCAATAGAAAAATGCTAGTTGTAGATAAAATGGTTAGTATGTTTAGGAGTGTGTGATTTGTATGTGGCCTTGGGTAATATATTTCTCTATTTGCCCTTGGCCAGTCCCTTATGTAGTGAAGTACCTGAAGAGATGTATGATTAACAGAAATTAACAGAAACATTTTAGTTGTACTGTAGATGAAATGGCTAGAATGTTAATAAGAGTGTAATTTGTGGCCTTTGTTAAGTAAATTTTTATATACCCTTGGCCAGTCCCTTATGTAGAGAAGTACCTGAAGCAATATATGATTGATTGGAATTAACAGAAAAATGTTAGTTGTAGATGAAATGGCTAGAATGTTAAAAAGAGTGCAATTTGTGGCCTTTGTAAAGTTAATTTGTATATGCCTTTAGCCAGTCCCCTATGTAGTAAAAAATAAGTACTTGAAGAGATGTATGATTGACAGAAATTAACAGAAAAATGTTAGTTGTAAATAAAATGGCTAGAATGTTAAAAAGAGTGATCTGTGGCCATTTGTTAAGTTAATTCGGATCTGCTTTAGGACAGTCCCTAATATAGCGGCCAATAAAGTAGCTGAAGAGATGTATGATTGACAGAAATTACTGATGTACAAATTGCTTGAAGGTAATGTAATACCAAGATAATTTAAGGTACAAATTGCTTGAAAGTAGATCGACATATTTCCCATGCTAGTGAGACCCAAACCTCACCCTTATTCTACCGTCAACAACACTATAGTCGCCACTGCACTAATGTCACCCGGCGCCATATAGTACAAATTTTAGCATCACTACAGATTTGTATATGCCACCCAAGAGGCATGCACAGCAGTTTATGCAATGTATGTGTCTTTGGTAGCACATACAAATCTGTAGTGAAGCTAAAATGTGTAATATATGGCGACTGGTGACATTAGTGCAGTGGCGACTAGTGTTGATGGTAGTATTTCCCTCTTCTCAATAGTGCAAATACAAGACTAAGAATCAAATTATAGTTAAGAATCTGAGTGGCATTAGCGCCGAGTCTCTCCTTCCACCTCTCTTCGTCTCCTACGCCTTAAATAATTACAAGTGGCTATCTGTATATATGTACAACGATCTGGTTCACGCCTAACGATGCACACGTACACTACCTAGTTATTACAATACATATTTTACAATCCCATGTAGGACTCTTTACATTTACATACAATAAATAACTACTATCAGTCATTCAGTCACTGCTCAACCCCTTGTGACCCATAACATAATTTCCTTTGTAATTTGGGTACCATTAGACAATTTTTAGTGAATATAAGCAATATTTTATACATATGACCTGTTTAGTATCCTTGTCGGTTACTCATTCGTTATATTCAGTTACTTTTCGTAATTTTATGGCTCAACAACAGGCAATTTTATATAGCAAAGGAAAGATCTGGGTGTGAAGGGGCTAAACACATCAACTATGTACCATGTTCCCCTCACCCAGTGTTGACATGATCATTGGTATATAACAGAGCAAAAACTGAAATATCCAGTTTTTCATACCTACCTACATACTTATTTATACGTATGTGTGTATATATGTGTAGTAAGAGTTTCTCACCACCCTGAGGCATTCCCGACACTGCTTGGCGATCATCTACGTTACTACAGTCGATAACACTAAAGTCGCCACTGCACTAATGTCGCCAGGCGCCATATATAACAAATTTTAGCATCACTACAGATTTGTATGTACCACTAAAGAGGCATGCACAGTAGTTTATATTATGTACCTGTCTTCAGTGGCACATACAAATTAGTAGTGATGCTAAAATTTGTAATATATGCCACCTGGCGACATTAGTGCAGTGGTAACTTTAGTGTTGTTGACAGTACATCATGTGCACAAAAATATCCTGAAACTTACATAAACACAAGTCATACAAAGACACACAAAGGAGACAATGAAGTAGGATGTTAGTAGTATAAGGACCAAAACGAATGAAAATGTTATAGTAGAGTATCCCAGTACGAGGTGAAATAAATAACCAAGGGAAGAGTTGACAAGTCTGTTAACTAAGGAGACAAAGTTTGAAGAGGACCCATGAAGCGATACTAAGCGTCAAAGGTCACAAGAAGAAGAAGAATACACTGTACACATGATCTTACTCGGGTGTCCATTAATGAATCGCTACGACCTTGCTTACTCACTGACTTCACAGCACCAAGGTAAGACATACAGACATACATACCTTTAAATGCAATAGTGTACACCCTAAAATCCACGGCATCATTTTCTCCAGGTAGTTAGTGCAGAGTCAATAGGGAGCTTTAAAAGGAGGCTGGACAATTTCATGGATGGGGATGAAAGGTGGATGTAGGTAGTGTTAAGAGGAACTACCACGTGTAGGTCTCCCAGCCTCTTGTAGCTTCCTTATTTTCTTATGTTCTTATGACCTGTACTTACACCTGTGATGGCTTGGGGTCACAGGTGTTGGAGGGTCAAGATCTTGTGTTGGTCTTCCCTTATTAGGAGGGAGACATTGGCATCTGTGTGAAGGAGCTCGTGTTAATAATAATAATAAGAATACGTAATAATAATTTGATACTCACCCGAAGGCATACAGGAAAAACAACAACAACTTTAATATACAGACATGAAGGAATGAACTGAAGTATGTACTAAAGCAAATAAAATTAATTCTGTTTACTTTATGGGTACGACTACTACACTGTGTTACGATTCCGTGTTACGACTATGGGTTACGAATACTTTACAGGTTTTCTTGTTATGGGTGGTAATTATCACTTATGTTATGATGACTATGAATGTTTTGAAAATATACTATGTTCAATTGTATGCTTGTAGATTTCAATTTTCTTAGTTTATCAGTTTTAAAGGGTCAAAAAGAGAGAGAGAGAGAGAGAGAGAGAGAGAGAGAGAGAGAGAGAGAGAGAGAGAGAGAGAAGAGAGAGAGAGAGAGAGAGAGGAGAGAGAGAGAGAGAGAGAGAGAGAGAGAGAGCGAGAGAGAGCGAGAGAGAGCGAGAGAGAGCGAGAGAGAGAGAGAGAATTATATAAAATCAGCTGTATTCATAACCTTTCCCTTCAAAAACAATCATAATAAGGAACATAACCCAAAACAACAACAAGGAAATGAAGGAAGCAGAGATACAAAATAAACAAATAGTGACACTTCAAAAGATAACACCATCAAAGACACAACACTCACTTTTATAAATAACAAAACCTCTCGACCTGCAGGTGACGCGTGGTGGTGGTGGTGTTGTCAGTGGGCGGTGGTGGTGGCGGTGAGGGCGGCTCATGGGTGGTGGCGGTGACTAGCATATGGCGCAGGTGGAGGTACTGACGCAGGAGGTGGTGGTGTCCCCGGGGATCATTAAAGCCTTCTTTTTGTGTTTGTCTGTGATGGGAATGCCCTGGAGGAGAAAAGGAAAACAGTTGTTAACATTTTGATCTTGAATAAGACTGTATGAAAACCGTAGATCTATAGAGAAGAAGGAAAGAAGAAGGAAAGAAGGAGAGAAGAAAAGAAGAGGAGGAAAATTATTATGAACCCCTTTAGACCCAGACAATTTTTTAGTGACTAGAATCAATATTTTATAGCTATGACCTGTTTAGTATCCTTGTCAACTAACTAATTTGGTATTTTAAGCTCTTCTTGTAATTTTATGGCTAACAACATACAATTTTTTATAACAAAGGAATGATCTGGGCATGAAGGGGTTAATTTCTCCCCCTCTCTCTCTCTTAATCTCTCCCCCCCCCCCTCTCTCTCTCTCTTAATCTCTCCCTCTCTCTCTCCATTATGTTTCCTTTCTTTTTTTCATGTAATTTCACTTATTTTTTTATTTTTTTCTGTTTGTCTCGTAATGTTACCAATTTATTCTCTCAATGTGTATGTTCTCTCTCTCTCTCTCTTAATGTGTGTATGTGAACCCATTAGTATTGTTGAAAAAGATTTAGCGTCAAAACATTAGATATGATATAATATTCCTACTTTAGTTTGTTTTCCTGTCATCTCTCCACTGACTACATTGACTCACTCCTGATGTCTAGCACACCTCAGTAAGACATAACATCCACCTGACAAAAGGTTTTCCTCTCACTCTCACTGTAACCTCTTGCTACCAACTAATTGAAATAAATCCTTATTATAGCCTAAAGAGTCTGATTCGCTGAGAGCACTTGCATCTGCCTGATAAGAATACTTGTTAGCCTGACACACTGCAAAAAAAAACTTGGAACGCGGAAAAAGGAAAAGAAAGGAACGCGGCCCCTCACCTGTCTTAGCCGCGTGGTGTGGTTGTGGATGGTGTAGCTCTTGAGGTGGGACTTGAGGGGCTGGGGCAGGGGCAGGTGCTCAATGCCATACACTGTGGTGGAGGCAACGATGGCGCGGCTACACAGCTCCTGCAGGGTCAGCACTGAAGGAGAGAGAGAGAAAAAAAATTGTTCACTTGAAGGCTGTGATGGTTGGCCCTCTCCCGTGGTGGCGCAGGCAGGATTTTTATAGTGACGCCTGTGATTAGAGGCTCATGCCGCCCCCCTGTGTCCTCCGATGCACTCGCAATCGAAGGTAGAGTTAATGGACAGCATGTGAGTGTTCTTAGGCCACTCGACGGTACAGAAATTGCTTCCTTAGACATTTTGTATCTAAACTTCAAAAGGTTGCATGATGAATCTAGTTTTAACTTTGTTTTAATATTATACCATTTAATTCTCTAACAAAAACATCACATCTTTAACAATTCTTCCATCCCTTCATGACCAGGGTGTACTAACCTATATTGGCCCAGTGTGTCCTAGCCTTTATTGGCCCAGTGTGTGCTAACCTTTATTGGCCCGCCACAGTCGCTCCATGCCGTTGCGCTTCAGGGCTAGTCTGGACAGCTCGGTGAAACTCTCCACGATGTTGAAGTCGCACAGCGGACTCACTTCAAAGAGGTTGACGTGGTTCTTGGCGGCGTACTGCTCGGCCTGACTCTGGCTCACCTGCCGCTTGAAGGCCAGGTGCAGCCGGTTGCCTATCAGGACCTTGGGCACTCCGGGGGCATGCTGGAAAAAGGACATTATATTTTACACAATATAGACTTATCAGACTTAACCCCTTGAGTCCCAGAACGTAATTTCCATTGTAATTTGGGTACCATTAGACAATTTTTTTAGTACCTATGTATAAGCAATATTTTATAGATATGACCTGTTTAGTATCCTTGTCCACTAACTCATTTGGTATATTCAGTTACTTTTTGTTATTTTATGACTCTACAAAAGACAATTTTATATAGCAAAGGAAAGATCTGGGCGTGAAGGGGTTAAAACAATCAATACGAAACCAAAAGTAGCTAATAAACTGGACACTATTTGTACCTCTTGTATTTCCTTCATCCAGCGGTCTAGGCCTTCGAAGGACCACTTGTTGGTGATGTCGTAGACCAGCAGGATGCCTTGGGCGCCCCGCGAGTACGACCGAATGATGGTGCAGAATCTCCCTTGACCTGAGGTGTCCCATAGCTGTAGCTTGACCCGCTTTCCGTCCAGCAGGATTGTGGTGGTCTTGTGGCCTGGGGGAAGGAAGGAATACAGAGGCTCACTCATAACAACATAAAAACATAAGAAAATAAGGAAGCTACAAGAGGCCATGAGGCCTACAAGTGGTAGTTCCTGTTATCTAACACTTCAGTTATAAGAATAAGAAGATTCTTAAGCATCTATCTGCTCACAATCTTCTATCTGATCGTCAGTACGGTTTCCATAAAGGGCGATCTACTGGCGATCTTCTAGCTTTCCTAACTGAATCTTGGTCATCCTCCTTTAGGAGTTTCGGTGAAACTTTTGCTGTTGCCCTTGACATATCAAAAGCTTTTGATAGAGTCTGGCACAAATCTTTAATTTCCAAACTACCCTCATTCGGTTTCTATCCTTCCCTCTGTACCTTCATCCTAAGTTTCCTTTCAAACCGTTCTATTGCAGCTACTGTAGACGGACATTGTTCTTCTCCTAAATCTATCAATAGTGGTGTTCCCCAGGGTTCTGTCCTATCACCCACTCTCTTTCTATTATTCATTAATGATCTTCTAAGTCTAACTCAAAGCCCTATCCACTCCTATGCTGATGATTCTACCCTGCATTTTTCAACATTGTTTATTAGACGCCCAACTCAACAGGAACTAAGTGATTCACGGAGAGATGCCACCGAGAGCCTAACTTCTGATCTTTCTACAATTTCTGATTGGGGCAAAGCAAACCGTGTTTTGTTCAATGCCTCAAAAACCCTATTTCTTCACCTATCTACTTGACAAAACCTACCAGATAACTATCCCCTCTTCTTCAATGACACTCAACTATCTCCTTCTTCTACAATGAACATTCTAGGACTATCCTTTACTAAAAATCTGAACTGGAAATCTCACATCTCATCTCTTGCTAAAACAGCTTCCAAGAAGTTAGGTACAGGCAGGCATCTGCATCCTTTTTTTCTCCCTCCCAGTTGCTTGCTCTCTACAGGGGCCTTATCTGCTCATGTATGGAGTATGTCTCACATGTTTGGGGAGGATCCACTCATACAGCTTTTCTAACCAGGGTTGAGTCAAAAGGTTTACGTCTCATAAAATCCCCTCTCCTCTGACTGACTGTCTTCAATCTTTAAATCACTGCCGCAATGTTGCTTCTCTTGCTCTCTTCTACCGTTATTTTCATGCTCACTGCTCTTCTGAACTTGCTAACTGCATGCCTCCCCCACTCCCGCGGCCTCGCTGCACAAGACTTTCTACTCATTCTCATCCCTATTCTGTCCATCTTCCTAATGCAAGTTAATCAGTATCTTTACTCTTTCATCCCTTTCACTGGTAAACTCTGGAACTCTCTTCCTGTTTCTATTTTTCCACCATCCTACGACTTATATCTTTTCAAGAGAAGAGTAACAAGGCACCTCCCGAACTAAATTGGCCCATCCCTCTTTTTGTTTTGTTTATTCTCTTACTGTCTTCTTTATAGCAAGAAGGAGAAGAAAAGAAAAAAAAAAAAAAAAAAAAAAAAAAAAAAAAAAAAAAAAAAAAAAAAAAAAAAACCTACATCCACCTTTCATCCCCGTCCATGAACCTATCCAGCCCCCTTTTCTCCCCAATGACTCCGCACTAACTACCTGTCTACTGAGTCCATTCCAATCATTCACCACCCTATTTGTGGACCAGTTTTTCCCTATTTCTTTTTTAAATCTACGCTTTTCCAGCTTGAATCCGTTACTTCTTGTTCTACCCTGGTTAATAGCCGTAAGAACTTTTCCTACCTCTCCTATATTAAATCCCTTTATCCACTTAAAAACTTATATCAGATTGCCCCTTACTCTGCGTCTCTCGAGTCAGTGTAACTTTAATAGCTTCAATCTCTTCTCATAACTAAAGTTATGTTACTAAAGTTAAATCTTCTCCCTGAAATAAATGACTGACCTTATTTTGATGCAGGTAAATGGTATATTTTGACGTGTTTTCGCTAAGTGTCTCCCGCTGAATACTACAGTCAATAGGGAGTATTGACTGAAACTGCATATTTACCAGAATTGCCGTATGTATATATAATTATTTAGACCGTCAGACCATAAGGGGAGCTGGAATAGGCTGGCATAGGCCTAAAGACGGGGTAGGCCTAGTTCCTGGGACAGGACCACACATACATGGCCTATATATTAGCAAATAATGGACGTAAGAAATCATCATTCCTCTCTATATAGCTATAAAAGACGTTATTTCACCTATTTGAGCCTATTTTCGGGTTAAGCATTGATATTCTCCCTATCTACCTTGGATCAGCCTTGCATACAGCAGATAATCCCGTATTTTAAGGCTATATAATGATCCCCATCGCCGTGATCCCTGGCCGGGCCTCCCCATGTCAACACACCATGATGACGTCACGTGAGTGGCTGTGACGTCACGCCTGGGCTGTGACATCACAACCCAGGCGGCTGGCCGGCGGCTGGGCTGCCTGGCCCCTTTTCCCATCATTATCTAGCTCATATCAAATACATCAAATAATTCATATATCAACACGGATAAAGTAAGATATGGATAAATAGGACACAATGAGCCTAAAAACCCAATGAAATAACGAAAAATTTATGAAATATTGTGTTTCAAAATATGGCCAAAAAGGGCCAAATTTTGCACTACAAAATCGAGCTTTTAAAATACGGCCTCATAAATAATGAAAAAATATGAGCAAATAGTACATGGTAAGTGTATCTTATAAACAGTAACAGATCGTAGCTTGACGTTGAAACCAAAGAGAAAATCATGTTTTGTTTTTTCGACAATTTTACCCTATAAACTAGTCAGCCAGCCGTATTTCTTCAATAAGCACGTGAAAAACACGTCACACAGACACACACAAGCACGCAGCGACTGTAGGAATTGCTAAGCACACACACACGACCTTTCAGCTCAAAACTAAGGGAGAATAAGGTATCCTAAAATATGTAAACAAAACCACAATCCTTCTAATATCCATATAAAACAAACTATAGCCACCAAGCGCATGGTTAATACATAAATTGATGCGGAAATATCGTAATATATTAAAACAGACAAAAAATACAATATATTTTAAGCAAAAAAAGAATTATTAACAAAATATCGCCTAAATGTACGGTGTTACTAATGGGGAGTTTTCTAATAAGCTCACGCTCAAGCCTGTCTCTCAGGCTCTCACATCCTCAGCACTTTCAGGCTGAATGATCTATCATTTACCGTAAATTCTCTGTACTTCTTTGGGACATCAGAATGACCCTTCAATACAACAACTGAAACAGTTCTTAATAAAAAATGTAGTTTATCATTTTATTTGTCTGCACTTGGTGAAAATATTGGCAAAACAATTGAATATTTGAAAACTCAATCTTTAAAAATCGTCTTTTCATAAAAAAACACAAGTTCAAGCAGAATGAGGCTTCAGGAAATATCTACTTGTATGTAAGCATTCACTGAGTACCTGTTTTGGGTGTGTCTGTCTGTCTTGCGACGAACATTTAACCAAAACAGAGTGTGGCGTTCAGCATCTCCACAGAAACCATCCCGCCGGCAGGATCTGTTATCATCCACTTTCCTGTAGACACCACACGGGTAGGAACTCAGCACAGCGCCCCCGCTCCTTACCTCACAGCTCATATCACTGATACTCCTAACTCCTCAATACCAGAAACTGTCATCCTAACTATTATCACCCGCTTATCTCATCACACTCTCTATCCTCTATTGGAATATTCGTGGCATCCGCTCCCACATACCGTTTCCCACATAAAGGAGACTTTCGTCTTTCGAGACGGAAATAGTAAACAAACGCTCTCAACTGTCTTCCATCCCGGACTGTTCGTTGAGGTGCCAAGCACTTAAATTACTTCTTGGTTAAATGTTCGTCGCAAGAGAGACATATACACCCAAAACAGGTACTCAGTGAATGCTTACATACAAGTAGATATTTCCTGAAGCCTCATTCTGCTTGAACTTGTGTTTTTTTATGAAAAGACGATTTTTAAAGATTGAGTTTTCAAATATTCAATTGTTTTGCCAATATTTTCACCAAGTGCAGACAAATAAAATGATAAACTACATTTTTTATTAAGAACTGTTTCAGTTGTTGTATTGAAGGGTAATTCTGATATGTCCCAAAGAAGTACAGGGAATTTACGGTAAATGATAGATCATTCAGCCTGAAAGTGCTGAGGATGTGAGATGCGCGAGGGACATCTGGCGGCTTAGCTTTGAAAACTCCCCATAGATTGAATCATATTTCTTTTACGAAGGCCTTAAAACTCTGAGACTTTTTATGGAAGTCATAAAACAACCTGGGGTTTGCAACAAGACTATGCACTCCTATATTGGTGCACGAATAAAAAAGTGAATATTCGTTTTAATATACGTTAACTGGCAACTCTTCACCTGCCGAGACCAGATTCCCAACAACCAATCATTGGCCTTGCTCCACTCTCCGCGGATTGGCTCCCAGCTCAGCCAATCAGCGTTGAGAACCAGCTGGACCCCGCCTTATTTACATTTATCCATGATATATAGAAGTTTTTAATGGTTAATAAGGGGGAAATAGATAAAATATAATACAAAGAACATTTAAATGAATGAAATAACTAAAACCCTGACATAGACGCTTAATTAGAGGAAAAATGCGTGAAAATAGATTTTATAAAGACAATATGTTACGGCAATAACTAACCCAGACTCAAATAAGGACTTAGAGCGGTTATTCCTCCTCTAATAGACTAGAATACTAATGGATAATGGTTAATTCAACGGTTAAGGCCAAGAAAATTAGTAGTGTCAAAGAAAATAACCGCGCAGTCCTCGTCCATTTTTACCATTAGAATAAGGACACTCACCGCTGCCCACACAGAAGGGAGACTCCGAGGACCCATCATCGAGGGGCTGCAGAATCTCATGTTTGCCCACGTCGCTGTCCCCCACCAGTAGGAACTTGAGTAGGTAGTCATAGGGCTTGCTGGACTCACCGCCTCCTCCTCCCCCGCCATCGGACATCATGCTCATCTCTTCACCAGAACCGATGCTTTTAAGACACACATCGGAGCGGGGAGGCAGTTTGGCAGAGGAGGGAAGAGATAGGTAGCTGGGGTGGGTCTTCTGCTTAACACGGTACCTCTCACGTGTAGTATTAGGGTTAAATATACTATGGGCTTGATATAGTAAGGCCATTAGTTTGTCTTGTCTCAGGGAATGATGGTTTTTGAAGGCCCCCTCTTTTAGATGAAGGACTAGATTTGCTTCACGGTAGCCTCTCACGTGTACTTGTAGGGTTAAATACACAATGGACTTGATATAGGAAGGACATTAGTGTGTCTTGTCCCAGGGAATTAGGTTTTGACTGCTTTCTGATGTGTAGTTCTTGGTTCACTCACTAATTGTTAAATCACAATGGACTTGATTAATGAGTGTGTCTGGGTAATAAGTTATGTTCTTGGTTTGCTAAGGTTACTATTGTACTCTCAATGGCTTGGTTATCATTGATGTAATATACTTGGTGTAAGTTTAAATTCATTAGAGTACATATGGTTTCGTTGCATTTCTCAAAGTTTCTTGCTTCAGTTCCACTTTCGCTTCACTCCAAAAAATTTACCAAAAAAAAAAAAAAACCTAGTGTCACGGTAGGATATATGGTCAAATTTATGTTCCGTTTATGATATCCCACTGAAGTTATTAACACACATCAATGCACATCAAATGCATTCCCACATTAAAAAGAAAAACACATTTCCACACTGAAATGTACACTGTGAAAGCTTTTTGTATCCGAGGACACGAGACACTAGGGCCAATATTTCACTGTGTCCATATCTTTGCCACTCCTGCAGGTGTTCTTAGGCGTAATGGGTCTTGAGGTAACGGTGTCCTTGGAGGGAAGAGTGTAGAATGGCGTGAAATAACACATGTATAGCCTGTCCCTGCGAGACCATCAAAACAACTGAGGCGAAGGGAAGCCTAAGCAGGGATGGGAACTTTTCTAAGCCACATTGTCGTACCGAGCCACCAGAATTATCGTATTTTCAGTTAGATTATCGTACAACCTTAGGGAAAATAATATAGTAAGTAAATGACTATATACTTCATTGAATTCAGCATCCCATATATAAGACTATTTCCTCTTTTCACCAAAATAAATAATAGCTAGACTAAATGCAATCCAAAGTCAAACTCAAAACTCTCTCTCTTTCGCAGAAGTTGACATCGACCGATTTTTTTGTTTTTTTGTGCGATGACAATTTTTGTATAACTTTATAATGTAAATTTATTTGTGATAATCTTATTTTCGTGTACGATTCTCCACCATGCATCGTACATCGTAGTAATAGTGCAATTATCGTACATATACAATACTTATCGTACTGTTACCATGGCTGGATGGGAGAGATGCAGCACAACGCAACGCAGAAAGTTCTATTGCAGGGCAGACTGAAGACATTTTCTGTTATGGTGCCCAGCCTACGTTAATGAAAGAAAGAAAAGTGTGAGGCTACAACAACCTTACATAGAGGAGGAAGAGGATATAGTGGGAGAGTATTTGTTTGGAGATGGGAATGTGGAAGAAGCAACAGTACAAATTGTGAAAGAGGACACGATCTAAGGAGAAAAATAAAGGTCGGCGAAGGCATGCAAGGCGCCACGTTTTTTTGTTTGCTGTCAGAAGCGAAGGTTATGTTTGACCTCAAGGCTATATATATTCATGCTTCCTGCACAGCCTTGTGTGGTGTTAACATTCCACTGTAATGGCCTCATGAGACAACTAGAGTAGTAATAGGTCTTACCCAAGAATAGTAGCTACATAAGAGGCTTTACATATTATCTTTGGTTTTATCCAAGGATGTCTTCTCTATGCCAGGGGAAGACATGGGCCAGGCGGTCACGACAAAATGCTGCAATAGACATTCACTTACAACCAGCGAACAAGTGGCTGCCAACGTTGTATTTGTGTCTTCTGCTACTTCACCCCCTCCTTGATCTGGAAGTACACACGCACCCATCTCTGCCTTAACCTTCATACAAGCACTTGCATCTCTGGCGAATGCTTGCACTCCACCCACTCCATAGATCCGACCAATAAATAAAACCTAGACTGTGAATCGGTTGATACTGCCATATGAACCATCCATCGGTTGAACCATACTGATAAGTGAGGCAGATATGCAATGAAATACAACCTTTAGATAAGGAACTGAAGCAAGGATCTTCACTGACAAGTTGCATAGCCTATGACCGGCCTACTCACGCTGTGCTTAGCGTTGTGGTTCCTGCTACTGGTGCCCCGTGGCTACATAAGTATACAAGGAACCATGCACTTACCAAGGCTTGAGTTGCTCCGCCAAGGGTAAGAGTGACGTCAGCCTCTGCACTGTCATGCTTCCTCCACTCCTGGGTATCTATCTACACTGCCTCCCTGTGTTGTGTTTCCACCCTTCATGTGTCAAGCTAGACCCACTCTGCTCAAGTAATGATGTGTACTGATCCCTGAAGCAAAGATAATACAATCATAGCTACAGTCTGCCTACAGACATACATTCAAACAAATACTAAATTATCTGGACAGAGAGGTCAGAGGACAAAACAACCACTCAAGGGGACATTATTTTAATAAAGATATTCAGCTTCATTTGAAGTACACTGTACATAACATGTAAACTATATATGTATCTGTTTTAAGTTATACTGATGTTTTCCCCTATAGCTAATACTTATAAAATTGTAAAATTAGTTTACTGCAAGCAGTAATTGCTTAAGACCTTCTCAAGGCCACCCTTCTACAGAGGTTGCTGGCAAGGGGCATAGTGTCATCTTGCTCAAAAAAATTCAGCTGCAGTTTGTCTGTATTTTTTAAGACTTAGCTGTGGCGATGCCGAGGCGGCCACCATCCTCTGCAGCCTCTTGCGCACCAGGGGCCCCCGCACCAGGATGGGGGAGGGGGAGGGCTTGAGCACGGGGGCCTTGGGGGCCTGGTCAGCCCTGAAGGGGATGCACGGGCTGGCCCTCAGGGTGCGCACGTAGTCGCTGAACTCATGCTCTTTGTTCTTCTTCAAGTTAATACTGATCCTGCGTTGGCCGGGAAGACTTGCTGTTAGCCTCTTCTGTAAAAAATATATCAATTAAAAGAATACAAAAAGTGCAAGATGCTAAGATTGTAGAGTAGAGTCCCAAGTATTTTTGGTCCATTAACCCCTTCACGCCCAGATCTTTCCTTTGCTATATAAAGTTGTATGTTGTCAAGTCATAAAATTATAAAAAAGTAACTGAATATACCAAATTAGTTAGTCGACAAGGATACTAAACAGGTCATATCTATAAAACATTGCTTATATTCACTAAAAATCGTCTAATGGTACCCAAATTACAATGGAAATTACGTTCTGGGCCTCAAGGGGTTAAATAGCCTATAGGGTCATCTACAAGTGGTACTGTCCTGTGGCATTGGAATTAGAAGTTATGGTTGTGCAAATGTACATCAATTATGCCTATAGAGTGGCATTACAGGAGTGTGAAGAATGCGCCCCTGGTCTTTGCTACATAGTCCTTGTACATACATGAATTCACACAACACTGGACTCTCCAAGGACATCACCCTTGCACATAACAGGATCCAGGCGTATTGTGTGGTAGTATATAACTTCAGGCTGTGGGTATGAATGAAGTATAGATCTCATCTGTTCTCATGTAGACTCGGGTGTTATTATCAGACTTTTTTATTAAGCCCTTGAAGCCCAGAACGTAATTTCCATTGTATTTTGGGTACCATTAGACGATTTTTAGTGATTATAAGCAATATTTTATAGATATGACTTGTTTAGTATCCTTGTCCACTAACTAACTTGGTATATTCAGTAACTTTTCGTAATTTTATGGCTCGACAACAGATGATTTTATATAGCAAAGGAAAGATCTGGGCATGAAGGTACTCATGAAAATCATCTATAAAGCAAAAAATATGCCAAATATCTTAAATGTTAAACCTGCATAAATTTCACAAACAATTAAATGCCACTAATGAGATTGCAGCAGCTATGAACACAGCTTACCTTTATAGAGCTGATCTTCTTTTCCTTGGTTTTTCGTCCTTGTTTCTTGCTCTTGATAAACACTTCATATTCTCCTTTCTGAAGCGGCTCATCCCAGGGAGACTTCTTTGGACTGGACACACCTCCAAGACCTTTCTGCTTCTTACTCTCGGAGAAGTTTATAACCATACCTTTACTCTTGGAAGGCGCGTTGTTGTCTGCCACCTTGGTATTTGTGTTTTGTGCTGTCTTATCAAGCTTGGGTGGCATCTTCTTCTTGTTTACCTTTTTAAGAAGTATTTGAGCGTCAAGTAATCCTTTGCCTTTTGACGGCTTCCCATTGACGGCTGACGCTTCACCATTGCACGTTGGAACAGGAGCTGCCTTTTGTACTTTGCTAGGTATTTTGTTATTCTTTTTCTCTGCCATGCCTTCATTTATGACACTAGGAGCATTGCCATTTTCCTTCACAATGCTGGTCTCAGGCTTTCCATTGCAGGGAGACTCTATGACAGAAACATCAAAGCACTTCTTCTTGCTCGCCTTCTTTGCGGTTTCTACATTTTTCCTTCTCTTCTTACCAACAGGCGTCACTTCTACTGTGAAATCATTTATCAACGTCTTGGAAATAATGACTTTTTTCTTCTTTTGGGAAATTGGAGATACTTCAAAACCGTTACTTTTTTTAATCTGTTCATCGGGCGCAGGTTTTGTGAGGCTGCTTCTGGGCACACCCGCCGCCGCTGCCACGCGTCGCACCATGTGATCCACCGCCACGCTCCTCTTCACGGCCTGCGCCTTCAGACGGGCATCCAGCTTTCTTCTCTTGGCCTTGGACAGTCCCTTGGTTCCTAGCTTTTTCTTCTGCTTTAGACGGAGGTATTTCTTTTTCTGATATTTGCTTTTGAACACCCGTTTCTTGACTGGTTTCAAATCGTCGTCGCTGTCGTCTTCTATTTTCCTTCCTGCGCTTAAATCCTCTTCAAATTTCTGAAAATAAAGTATAAACATTAAGGAATGATACAATGCAGATTACTTGTTGAAATGCATCTAACATCTGGTCAGACACTAAGCTATAAACTCCCTTAACATTAATACAACCACACATCAGATAGTGTACAAGTATTAACATAACATAACATAACATAAGAACATAAGGAAGCTACAAGAGGCTGGGAGACCTACACGTGGTAGTTCCTGTTACTTAACACTACCTACATCCACCTTTCATCCCCATCCATGTCTAGCTTCCTTTTAAAACTCCCTATTGACTCCGCACTAACTACCTAACGACTGAGTCCATTGTTAACCACCTACCACCAGTCTTTCCACAGCCTTCTCTACTTCACTGTCGGGCACTTCCACATTCTCCACGTGGTCGTTGGGCAGTGCCAGGGGGTCGTAGCCCTGCGCCGCGTCCCTCAGCTCACACACCAGCCTGTAGATCACCTCCCTGTTCCTGGTCTGCACCCTAGACAAGCCGCCCACTCTTTGAAGGGAGTCCGCCAAAAGACCTGAGAAAAAACACAAAATAAATCCTTATAATCCATTTCATCTGCCTTCAAAACCTTTACTGGAAGCTATATATGGAAGCTATTACCCATCATCATATTAGTCAAACCTCAGACAGAAAACATGTCAAGAGGTTCTACCTATCAAAAGATCTGAGAAAAGACAAAAAACAAGTCCTCATAACCTCACTTGCTTGGGAGAAAAACTATTGTATGAAAAAAAACGAAGCACACTTATTCCTGTCAATACTGAAAAGAAGCACTCACTTAAGACCACCTTGAGCTGTGGTAAATATTAAGTAGTAAATGTTAAGGTTTGGATTTTGAAGAGCAATCTGGTTAAACGCTTCTATGCAAAATATACGAAGCTCACTTATTCTTGTAAATACTGAAAGTGAAGCAAAATATACAGAGCACACTTATTCTTGTCAATACTGAAAGTGAAGCAAAATATACGAAGCTCACTTATTCTTGTAAATACTAAAAATGAAGCAAAATATGAAGCACACTTATTCTTGTAAATACTGAAAATGAAGCAAAATATGAAGCACACTTATTCTTGTAAATACTAAAAATGAAGCAAAATATGAAGCACACTTATTCTTGCAAATACTGAAAATGAAGCAAAATATACAAAGCTCACTTATTCTTGTAAATACTGAAAATGAAGCAAAATATGAAGCACACTTATTCTTGTAAATACTGAAAATGAAGCAAAATATGAAGCACACTTATTCTTGTCAATACTGAAAATGAAGCAAAATATACAAAGCTCACTTATTCTTGTAAATACTGAGAAGAAGCCCACTCACTTAGGTCCACCTTGAGCTGTGGTATGTAGGTGTCCACCCGCCCTGCCCGGGGATCCAACGCCGACTCCAACTCTTCCTCCATCCTAAAAACACAAAATTCTACATAAGAACATAAGGAAGCTACAAGAGGCCGTGAGACTAACAAGTGGTAGTTCCTGTGATTAGAATATAATAATATAAGAACATAAGGAAGCTACAAGAGGCCGTGAGACTAACAAGTGGTAGTTCCTGTGATTAGAACATAATAATATAAGAAAATAAGGAAGCTACAAGAGGCCGTGAGACTTACACGAGGTAGTTCCTGTTACCTAACTCTACCTATATCCACCTCTCTTCCCCATCCATGAATTTATCCAGACTCCTTTTAAAGACCCCAATAGACTCTGCATTGACCACCTGACAGCTGAGTCCATTCCAATCATTCACCACCCTATTTGTGAACCAGTTTCTCCCAATTTCCTTTTTAAATCTACGCTTTTCCAGCTTGAATCCGTTACTTCTCGTTCTACCCTGCTTACTAGTTATGATTAGTTCCGTGGTAGGTCCCAATTACATCAAATATCTGGCAAAGAAGTTCCCATCAATATCAGTAGGAATACAATATTATGAGGTTTCTTTTAGCTACACCCAGTTCCATTTGAGACTGAATATCAGATTTTAGTATTTATATTGGTTCCTTACAACACCAGCATGATTTAGGTAGGTTTGTTGGTAAGCTCGGGTCATGAACACAGGGCAGTGCTGGATAATAATAGTGCTAATGATAGGATAACTGGATAATAATAGTGCTAATGATAGGATAACTGGATAATAATAGTGCTAATGATAGGATAACTGGATAATAATAGTGCTAATGATAGGATAACTGGATAATAATAGTGCTAATGATAGGATAACTGGATAATAATAGTGCTAATGATAGGATAACTGGATAATAATAGTGCTAATGATAGGATAACTGGATAATAATAGTGCTAATGATAGGATAACTGGATAATAATAGTGCTAATGATAGGATAACTGGATAATAATAGTGCTAATGATAGGATAACTGGATAATAATAGTGCTAATGATAGGATAACTGGATAATAATAGTGCTAATGATAGGATAACTGGATAATAATACAGGAGAACCTCATTTAACCGGCATTTAAAACAACGGCACTAATCGACCCAGGCATTAATTAAGTATAATTATTTCAAAAACTGAGAAAATTGGCAGAAATTTAGTTGGGCAAGGCTGTGGTCTACACAGACTCTCTCTCCTCACTCTACCTCCTCCTCTCCCGCCATCCACGATCCTCTACGTCCCTCGTCCACACCATCCAGAGGGCCCTTCACCTTACCAACGAGGGGTGGGAGATCGCCTTCCAGTGCGTTCCCTCCCACGCTGGTATCCCAGGCAACGAGGTGGCTGATTCTGCTGCCAGGATGGCCTTAACAGATGTAAACACGACACCCTTCCCTCTGCCGCTCTCCGCGGCCAAACGCCTGATCCCCCGGGTCTGCCGCTCCACCTGGAATAACACACTCAGCGATGCCCTCCGCATCACCTCCATGGGCCAATACCGCAGTGACTCTTCCCCCCAGCCGTGGATACGGAAAAAGTCCCGCGTCCTGGATGTCACTCTCACCCGCCTCCGCCTGGGGCACACGATACTCACAGCTCACCTGCATCGCCTCCGTCTGTCCCCTGACCCCCACTGCCCTAGGTGCATGAATTTTCCGGAGACTATTGAACACTTTCTGCTGCAGTGTCCGCACTTCCACTCACACCGTGTAGTGCTACAGTCTCAACTCCTCGCCCTGAACGTCACTACCTTTGACCTGCTCACCCTGCTGGCGGCGGCTGGCGTTCCCCCCTCTCGGCAACACGCCGTCATCCGCCTCACCTGTGCCTTCCTGAGGAAGACAGGTCAACTACCGTGCCTGTGATAGCATCATAGGACATCACCAGGGCTCATAGTGTTCCCCGAGGGATCCTCGCAGCCCTAAAACAACAACAACAACAACCTCCAGAAACCACAGTATTTATTGGGATTTTGGGCGATTCCATAAGAGTAACTCTCAAAACAACGGCAAAATGAGTTATCCAGCATGCGCTCCCCCCCGAGGGTGCCGGATAAACGAGGTTCTCCTGTAGTGCTAATAATAGGATAACTGGATAATAATAGTGCTAATGATAGGATAACTGGATAATAATAGTGCTAATAATAGGACAACTGGATAATAATAAGGCTAATGATAGGATAACTGAACAATAATAGTGCTAATAATAGGATAACTGGATAATAAATGTCCCAATAATAGCTGGCGGTATAACCAAACATTTTCTCATGAATATACAATGGCAATATGGCGAATAGATTCAGATATGTATGTATGGGGGAAGACTCTTACTTTTCTTCTGACTCAGCATCGTCTTCAGGTGTGGCGTTAGTATCCAAGACAGTGTTGTCAGCCTCCCCTTCCTCCTCCTCCTCTGCACACAGGGTTTGGCGGATCAAGTGACGGATTATTCCTTCACGGACAAATCTTGCGTACACATTGATCTTGGTCAAGGCAAGAACCTGTAAGTCAAAATGCACATATTGAAAAAAAATCTACTTTGAAATAATAGTTAAAAATACGTAATCAAATTAGTGTAATCTAAGCAAACAAAAACACATCAACCCCTTGAGACCCAGAGCGTAATTTCCATTGTAATTTGGGTACGATTAGATGTTTTTTTTAGTGAATATATGCAATATTTTACAGATATGACCTGTTTAGTATATCCTTGTTGACTAACTAATTTGGTATATTAGTTACTTTTCGTAATTTTATGGCTTGACAACAGACAATTTATTATAGCAAAGGAAAGATCTGGGTGTGAAGTGGTTAAGATACTATAGGTTTTAAGTAATATAGATTTCTCACAATTTGGTAAACTGAATCACTTTTTGCAGCTCACATCTTTAAATATATGAGAAAAATGTCTTGAAAACATCTGCGTCCATATGTACTCATGCCATGTGCCTTGATTATGTATTGTATGCACTAGTACTTCAGTTAACTCTTTGTCTTGTTGTTGTTGCTTTTTTGCCTGTATGCCTCAGTGTGATATTAAAATTATTATTATTATTATTATTATTATTATTACTATAGAAGTATATAGCTATTATCAATTATTTGCTGTAGTACTTAGGTTCACTCCCTCGTCCATATATTATGTTGTTGTTTTCTTGTATGCCTTCGGGTGAGAATAACATTATTATTATTATTATTATTATTATTATATATGAAAGGGATGTGAAAGTCTGACATTTGCATAAAAATCCTCAGTGGTCAGGAAATTAACAGCCACATCCATGATATATAAGCCTGCTGTAAACATTGGCAGATATCTGAATGGAGACATGCAATACATATCTCCTTTATCTACAGTCTATTTCTTTTAACAAGGCGAAAATTCCATCCTATCTTAAGGTTTCATGATTAAAGTTATGCCTGTATTTATCAGATAATATGGTTAACTATGATAAAATACAGCTGTAATTTAGAAGCACCGTACTATTCCCTTCTCCTGGCATCAAATATCAGTCAGTAAGCAGCAAGGGGTAAGGATTTTTCACCTCATTAAAACACAGATATAGTTACACTCGCACATATTACCTATTTAAAACAGTTCCTACCTTGCTTCCTTCCTTTAATAACAGTTCCTACCTTGCTTCCTTCCTTTAATAACAGTTCCTACCTTGCTTCCTTCCTTTAATAACAGTTCCTACCTTGCTTCCTTCCTTTAATAACAGTTCCTACCTTGCTTCCTTCCTTTAATAACAGTTCCTACCTTGCTTCCTTCCTTTAATAACAGTTCCTACCTTGCTTCCTTCCTTTAATAACAGTTCCTACCTTGCTTCCTTCCTTTAATAACAGTTCCTACCTTGCTTCCTTCCTTTAATAACAGTTCCTACCTTGCTTCCTTCCTTTAATAACAGTTCCTACCTTGCTTCCTTCCTTTAATAACAGTTCCTACCTTGCTTCCTTCCTTTAATAACAGTTCCTACCTTGCTTCCTTTCTTTAATAAGTTCCTACCTTGCTTCCTTCCTTTAATAACAGTTCCTACCTTGCTTCCTTCCTTTAATAACAGTTCCTACCTTGCTTCCTTCCTTTAATAACAGTTCCTACCTTGCTTCCTTCCTTTAATAACAGTTCCTACCTTGCTTCCTTCCTTTAATAACAGTTCCTACCTTGCTTCCTTCCTTTAATAACAGTTCCTACCTTGCTTCCTTCCTTTAATAACAGTTCCTACCTTGCTTCCTTCCTTTAATAACAGTTCCTACCTTGCTTCCTTCCTTTAATAACAGTTCCTACCTTGAAGTAAGGCTGAATCACGGTTACAACCACAGAATCCTTCAGACTCTCTCCACCAACTTTTGCCAATTCTTCTAAGATGATTTCACACACATGAGTCTTGAGTCCCAGGGCGGTGGTGTTGAGGTGATCATCGGGACACACAACCACTGTCTCGAGGATGGAGGTGTAGGCCATGACATCCTTCATCTTCCAACCACTGGCTCGGAGGTGTGTGAAGATGTGCCGTAAAAATCTCCTGATAAACTGAAAATTTAAAAGACTGTTAACCCCTTGAGACCCCGAACGTAATTTCCATTGTAATTTGGGTACCATTAAACAAATTTTAGTGAATATTAAGCAATATTTTATAGATATGACCTGTTTAGTATCCTTGTCCACTAGTTAATTTGGTATATTCAGTCACTTTTCGTAATTTTATGGCTAACAACATACGATTCTATATAGCAAAGGAAAGATGTGGGTGTGAAGAAGTTAAGGAGTGTTTGTGCATTAGCAGTATCATAGCTGAGAAGGTGCAACAGTGGTGTGATAAGTTGTTAATGTCACTTGGAGGTACTGGGAACCCATCAACACGAGGGTGGACTGCAACAGCCCTATGAGGAGGACAAAGGGAGTATCATAGGAAGTGTTCTATTTTACCTTAAAAGTAAAGAGAAAAGAAACATTAAGGAGGTGATACGTAACTTTTGGAAAATAAGAGAGAAAAAGCTACAACAGAACAATGAAAGCGAAGTGAAGTGCAAGGTGATCAATAACAAGGGACCGAAAGTAAAGTGCTGAAGAAATGATAGGATAAGACAAAATAAGAAATGAAATAGAAAAGACAGACCAGCAACAAAGAAAAGTGAAAAACACGTCAGGGGGGCGGAGCAAAGGCTAACCCCCGAAACCACATCAAATCGGGTCGGATCGGAGGGTGGACACTAGGCCTAGGTGGATTGTCTGCCATGGCTAACAAGCACCACCTGCCCGAAACTTACCATCATGTATTTGTCAATGCGGAAAACGTCAATCCCGTTCCACTCCCGGGCAAAGGTAAGGAAGCCGGCTTGGACAAAGCTCCTGCAGTCTTCCTCATTGTTGATGTAGTGAATGAGACCACTGATGTCCTCCGCCACTGCCTCCTGTAACCATGATTCTTCATAAGAACATAAGAAAATAAGGAAGCTACAAGAGGCCGTGAGACCTACACGTGGTAGTTCCTGTTACCTAACACTACCTACATCCCCATCCATGAATTTATCCAGCCTCCTTTTAAAGCTCTCGAATGACTCCGCACTAACTACCTGTCTACTGAGTCCATTCCAATCATTTACCACCCTATTTGTGAACCAGTTTTTCCCTATTTCTTTTTTAAATCTACGCTTTTCCAGCTTGAATCCGTTACTTCTTGTTCTACCCTGGTTAATAGCCGTAAGAACTTTTCCTACCTCTCCTCTATTAATTCCCTTTATCCACTATCCACTTCAGTAGCAATGACATTAGAGAAGTCTTAACACTACAGTCATGGATTCGTCCATCACGAATACTAGTTTAATGAATTTGCAATACAGAATACAAATATGTCACAGTCAAGAACTAAATTATGAGTCAGTTTATTCAGAATATGACTTCATTTTATTTCTCACTCGGTAAATACAAGTGAAAATAAGGTAAAGATCATCATTACTTAGGATGTTAGTATAAGGACCGAAAACTAATTAAAATATTTTAGTATCCAGGTGAAAGAGACAAGGGAAGAGTAGACAAGTTTGTTAACGAAGGAGACAAAGTTGAAGAGGAACTATGAAGCGATACTAGTCTTTCTATTTTATCGTCACCTGTGGAAATTATATACCAACCACCCTCTCAATTAGTAGAGTGGTAGTTTTGTTCCCCCCCTCCTTGTGAGGGAGGTGTTGTTTGCTCACCATAGGGGGAGAGTAGGAATGTATATACATAATTGTAATGGTAATGGGTAGAAATTAAAGCGACTTACCGTAGATAACACTATAGTCGCCAGTCACTTGCTTCTGCACTAATGTCGCCAGACACAATATATTACGAATCTTAGCATCACTACAGACTTTTATGTCCCACTGAAGACGCATGCACAGTAGTTTATATTATGTACATCAAACTACATGTCTTCAGTGGCACATAAAAGTCTGTAGGGATGCTAAAATTCGTAATATATTGTGCCTGGCGACATTAGTGCAGTGGCAAGTGACTGGCGACTAGTGTTATCTACGGTAAGTGACTTGATACATTGGAAAGACTATAAGCGACAAAGGTCACAAGAAGAAGTTGAAGTCACGCACCTGCAGCAGCGGTTTGTCTGCCATGTACATGCAGTAGAACAGACCTTTCCACAGCTTGAGTGCATCATCGCCGCTCAGCGCTGAAACAAGGTACGGGGGTCACGGTGGGTGGAAGGAGGGGAAGGTTAAACATGGTACTTCAATATCATGAAATCAACTACCATGTCGTTTTATATCTGTGTTTAGTTAGTAGTAGTAATTTATGGACAAAGTACCAGTTTTACAGAATTTTTAACGTCATAAAAAAAAATTGGATACACTTTGTCCAAGTAAAAAAAAAAATACTTAATGCATAAAAATATATATATAATAAAAAAAAAAAAAAAAAAAAAAAAAAAAAAAAAAAAAAAAAAAAAAAGGGCGATATTTCTATACTAAAAACTATCTAAAAGAAAACACAAAGAATGACAATTAACAACCTAAAAAGTAAAACACAGCAAACTCTCCCCCCAAAAAAATGACTCAATAATTCTATCACTACGTTAAACATTATGAACATATTTACATAACCAATTGAGACAAATATTAAAAAAATAATAATTACATTAGTGAAGTAAGGGATAAGGTTACATTCGTTCCTCACTAGCCACAAGTCTTCTCCCATCACACAGTCCTATGGATCAGTACATTGGTTCCCTGTCTCAGCCTCCCATGAACAGTGACCTCCTTTCTAGTCATACGAGGGGAGGAGAGGAAGAGCAGGAAGAGGAGAGGAGAGGATTACAGGAAGTTTCGACGGAATGCACTTTCGACGCTAGAAAATGGAAGTTTCGACGGTACCGTCGAACTCCGTCGAAATTTCCAATATGTCTATCATAGAGTAAAACCTAAAGGTATTTTGCCATTGAGAGGATTAATATAAAATACAAAGTTACTAGATCATTGCCCACCAAAATTTAAGTGAAAAGCATATACAGCAATGAGTGTCCTCCCGCCGTCGTCGTCGCCCGAAAAAAAACAGAGTAGTGAAATTTGAAGCCGTATATACTTGCAGATACAAAGCATAAAATAACGCTGAAACAGGGTAGATTATACAGTCATGATATAAACTACTGTGTATCATCTTCAGTGGCACATACAAGTCAGTAGTGATGCTATACTAATTTGTAATATATGGCGTCTGGCGACTAAAGTGTTATCTACGGTACGTAGTCTACTACTTCATTCTACCATAGTTTATATGGTACAATATTAATAATACTTCCATACTCTCTTAGCCCCCCTTCCCCCCCCCTTGTTTTTTGCACTACGCCTCGCCCCCTTATGAAAAACGGATGATTTAGACCAAGAAGTTATTAGTGAGGACACAAACACATCAAAATCTATTAGAATATAAATAAAAGGCTTGTTTTTATAATAGCGGAAAGTTTTGAACCCAGATATACCCCATTTTTACCCATTTAGCGTGCATATATTGCCTCTGCTTGGGTGTTATATCATGCAATACAGCCCCACACACTTACTTACCCCTTACATAGCCTTGAATATTGCAAGGGAACCCGTAAATTGAGGTAAAAAGTGTGAGGGCTGGGACGTAGAGGAATGAGGAATAGGGAGGGACGAAGGATAAATGGGGAGAAGGCAGAAGGACTAAGGATGGTAGTGAGAGAGGGGAAGCAAAGGGTTTTCGCTGAGGGAACAGATCATTATCAGCGCCAAGAGGGGAGAAAAGGTTAGGCCTTAAACAGGAGAGTCCTATAGGACAAGGGACTCACTGTTGAGAGTTCAGCGGTGAGCTCCTCGCCCACCACTGAAGGAGGAACGAGGACAGTACCTCGCGCGGCTTCGGCGGGCGTTCATATGTGTGCACACGGTGTCGCGAACGTGATAGTATATTACTGCAGGAATAACTGCAGCGAGTAACCTCACGTTGAGTCGTGAGTAACGGGCGAGTAACCGTGACGCGTAGGAGACATCCTGCGTGCCAAGTCTGGCCCGCGTGCCTGAGGTTGCCGACGCAAGGTTGGCAAGGAAAACTCTACGGGATACGACTACCCTGTTTCCGGCCTGCGTCCTGGCGTGCCTCGCCCGAGGCCCCCCCAGGATCCCCGGAGCAGGGCAGGACTCGCCCTACCTCTCTTCAGGGCCCTTGGGGAGCCACTGGGCGCTGGGGCCAGGCACTAGGGGCGGGCGTGGGCCGGAGGTGGAAACTCTACGCGACTACGACGCCCTACTAGATACCTCCTTCAGGAGGCTTCCCCTGGGTTCCCCCTCGGAACCCCGGGGCATTACGAGGCACCTACAACAGGGCCTTAGGACCTCTGGAGTACCACATACAGGTCTTCCTGAAGGCGACGCAGCAGATGGTGATGTATTCACGTGATTGACAAGTGCATGATAGGGCAGGCGATTAAGGATGCCCCTGGGGGACCTGTATCAAGCCAGGGACTCTAGGGGGGACAGGGAGGGTCGCCCCGGCATAGCCGGGGCTATTGCTAGCCTGGGGAACCAAGCTCCCCGTATCTCCGACGACGCGAAAGGGCACTGCCCGCTTACCTTCTGTAGAACTTGGAGATGCGCCCTACCCGGCCCCCGACAGGTAGGGGTGCCAGGGTTACTTGTCATGCCACGCCAGCGACCGATTGGATAGAACCTTAGCGGGTTTGGGGGGGGAGCTAAAACAGGAGCTACATTAACACCCCCCCGTTGAGCCCGCGTACGCAATTTCCCTCCCCCCTTCGGGAGTAGGGCGGCGTGGGGCTTAACAAAAAGCATAAGAAAATAAGAGAAGTGAAGCCAGAAATACCCCATTTTTACCCATTTACGTGCATATATTGCCTCTGCTTGGGTGTTATATCATGCTGCTCATGCAATACAGCCCCACACCCTTTCATACCCCTTACATAGCCTTGAATATTGCAAGGGAACCCGTAAATTGAGGTAAAAAGCAAAAGAAAATAAGATAAGTGAAGACAGAAATACCCAATTTTTACCCATTTAGCGTGCATATATTGCCTTTGCTTAGGTATTGTATCATGCAATAGAGCCCCACACCCCTTCTTACCCCTTACATAGCCTTGAATATTGCAAGGGAACCCGTAAATTGAGGTAAAAAGCATAAAAAAATAAGAGAAATAAGATAAGTGAAGCCAGAAATACCCAGTTTTTACCTATTTATCATGCATATATTGTCTTTGTCAATGGGTAATATCATGCAATACAGCCCCATACCCTTTCTTACTCCTTACATAGCCTTGAATATTGCACGGGGAGGCGTAAATTGAGGTATAGATGTAGGAATAAGAATAAATTTCCAATATGGCCGCTGTGACGTCATCAAGAGCTGAATCAGAGCTCCTCTTGATCTTGACATCCAACTCGAGGCTACAACTATTCCCTTCATAATCAAAAACTTCAAATAATGAATAAATCAACACGAATAAAGTAAAATAACGATAAATAGAACTCAATAAGCCTAAAAAAACAATAAAATAACGAAGAAATAATGAAATATCCCGTATCAAAAGATGGCTGAAAAAACCCAAATTTACCATAACAAAAATCGACTTTTTACCCAAGGCTCAATAATTCGTAAAAAAAATATGGGCAAATACTATATGACGTGTGTATCTTATAAACAGTAACAGATCCTCGTTAAGTGTTGAAACCATGGAGCAATACATGTTGTTTTTTGATAATCTGACCCTTTCAACCACTGAGGCAGATGTATTCCTCCAGTAAACACGTGAAAAACACGTCACATAAACACACACAAACACACTGCGCCTGTAGGCATAGCTAATCACACACAAATATCCTCACAGCTCATTTAGAAGGAAGAACAAGTTAGACGTTAAAATGTAAACAAAACCCGCCTAAAATAAATAAACAATATACAGCCACCAGGCGCGTGATTAATACATAAAACGATGCGGAAATATCGAAATATATTAAAATACACCAAAAAAAACCTCCATTTGATGTAAAAAAAAGAATTATCAACAAAATATCCCTAAAATCTACGGTGTTACTAAATGATTGAATCGTATTTATTTTACGAAGGCCTTAAGTATCGCAGACTTTATATGGGAAGTCATAAAAAGAGCTGGGCTTTTCATTAAGGCTATACAATCCATAATCGGTCCACGAATAAAAAAGTGACTATTCGTTTTAAATACTAATTGGCACCACGTAAAATGGCGGCGAGGCAGGATTCCCTTCAGCCAATCAGCGGCCTTGCTCTGGTCTCAGCCAATCAGCGGCCTTGCTCTGGTCTCAGCCAATCAGCGTTCAGTAACCAGCTGGGCGGCGATGTTTAATGTATATTCCCGATATATAACCTTATTTAATGAGAAATAAGGTGAAATTTACCCTTAAATACCTTATTTATGGCATATTAGTGACAATAGGAGTATTATTATTGATAAATATAGGGTGGACGATAATACATTGCCGCGATATTAGCCTTTCAGCGTAATATTCTCACTGAAATATGACATTTGAGTTTGATGCCGGTAAATAGAATATTTTGACGTGTTTTCGCTAAGTGTCTCCCGCTGAATACTACAGAGACGTACCCAGGGTATACCTTGATGCGCTGATCCTAGGTTCGAGTCCCGCGTGCCCGAGATTAGCTTATATTGACCACTGTGGCCCGCGCCGTACCCGTGGCTGCGGCGGCGGTACGGGGCTGACGCAGTTATAGTGGACGAGAACTGCGCGTTCGCTCTTTAGGTCAGACACACACACTGGGGGGCTAACACCTCACTCTTAGCCTCTCTCGCTTTACCACACACACCATACCTGCCACTACACACCTGTACGGCCTCGCAACACACCTGTCGCCTGTGTATCACCGTAAATAAATGACTTGGAAGGTTCGACGATGCACTAGTATGGAAGTGTCGACAGTGTCGTCGAAAACGCATTCCGTCGAGTCTTCGAGAGGAGGAGGAAAAGGAGAGTTCCTGTGAGGTAACAGGAACTACCACGTGTAGGCCTCACGGTCTCTTGTAGCTTCCTTATTTTCTTATGTTCTTATGAGAAGAGAGGAGGAGGAGGAGGAGGAGAGGAGAGGACCTACGAAGCGATCCTAAGCGGGAGAGGTCACAAAAGAACTCACCTGGGCCGCCGCTGGTCTTAATGCTCAAGTACTTCCTGAGCTGCTTGAGGGCTCGGTCTCTCACTCTCTTGTTGTTGTCTGCCAGCCGCTGGGCAAACACTACCTCCTTCATGGCGCCCTTGATGCCTCAGCCTCACCCTCAGGTCAGTGAGGACACGTGCAAGACTGCCGCGGCCACAGATGTTTTGATACAGACTCGTAATCTTGATCTTACAAACACCTCCATAAAATTAATCGAATGAGAGATCCTCGTGGTCCGTGGATCTTCGCATAGCATCACATATTAATACATTGTGCAGGAAGACAAGACATAAAGGATGATAATTCAGATACTGTAATATTATAATAGATCCTATACATTCCTATCTTACGCAACTGATGCAAATCTTAGGCCACCTGCGTATACTGCCTACTTCGAGCATATACCACTGAGCTCTATAATAACATATAGAGCTCATATAGTCAATATAGAGCTCAGTGGCATATACCCCCTGGTGTAACACATTTAAGCTCACTTTTTGTCTCTATTTTGTAAGCTCACCCCTATACTTGGTAATTCCCTCCCTTAATGTTCTCAATCAGGGTATGGACTCTTGTGTCTGACTGGAGTACTATGCCTTGTGTCCTGACATTAATATCATCATAATATCAGTGCTAATAGCAGGGCCTTAAATAGCAAAGCTTCTTGGCCACATTAGTGAGTTCAGTCATCATTCATAGAAGCAATGATAGATGGTAACTAGTTGTAGTAACTTACATTTTGGTGGCAAGGGTAACAGTTACCATGGTAGGAAGTATACAGGGATTGATTGATTGATTGATCTAATGCCAAAAAGGGGGAAATATGCCAGACACCAGAGGTCATATGACACTATGACAAAGCATAAAAAAAGGGGAGGAGTTATAGAGAAAGTGAAACGGTGAGGGAAGGGGAAAGGCACGGATTGTTACAGCAGGATGGTAAATCAGATGAAGGATGTGTATTTGTTGGAGGAAGGAGATTAAATTACTCAGGGAGAAGTAAAGTACCGTATAGTAAAGGTATGGCCCACCCATTTGTTCCCATTCTTGATAGTAACATCTTATGAAACTTATGGAAAGGGAAGGTAGGCCAGCACTCAACTTGAAGCATTGGGTATCTTAAAATTGGCAGGTTTCTACTTAAATATCTATTCCAGTGTATTTTTTAAGCATATTTTACTGGGCGACATTCTTTGGATATCCAGAAAGGTCAAGGCCTACCTGGTAAAATATAGTTTTTTGGATACATCAACTAACCTTTTTGTATGTTGTATAAATAAAGATCCTATGCAGTAATAAGAAGCACTTCTGAAGCTAAAACACACAGATAAGATGAACCATTGTATCCAGGAAGGATTTATGAACAAATATCTTGTCGCTCAGTAGCTTAAAATTGTTCTTACTGGGCGACAGTTTTCCATCACCGAGACATTTTGGTCGCCCAGTTGTGATGTTAAAAAATGCACTGATCTATTCACATATGAAATGCGAGATTGCTGCAATAAAAAGTCCTTATTTCTGTTTGCTTTTAGTGTACCTCAAACACACGAGGAATGTAAAGAACACATTTTTCTTCAAGAATTATTTATATTCTATGAGACAATTATTATTTCTTTAAACCCACATGGAAACCAAGCCATATTAAGTGATATTTTACGACAATTTTTCTCTGCAAGAGTTGAACTAATATGTCTTAGAAGTTTTAAAAGAAAGGATGAATTCCAAGGAAATATATGAGTTAGGTAAATGTTCAAGACTAGATCAAAGTACAAATTGAGATAATCATTACTTCTAAGTATAGAAAATAAATAATATGACATTGTTCATCAGACTGCTCTCTCTCTCTTTCCTTTAGACTACGTATATTTTTCCTTCTGTGCTCTACCGTCAACAACACTAGTCGCCAGGTGCCATATATTACGAATTTTAGCATCACTACAGACTTGGATGTGCCACTGAAGACAGGTACATAATATAAACTACTGTGCATGCCTCTTTAGTAGCACATACAAGTCTGTAGTGATGCTTAAATTCATAATGTATGGCACCTGGCGACATTAGTGCAGTGGCGACTATAGTGTTGTTGACGGTAAGTATAAATGACAAAGAAGACGAATGAAAAGTAAACAGTTGCTTTTTGTAATCTATAACTATATGAACTTTTGTACAGATTGGTTAATCATACCTTGGGAAAATCATTAATCTTTCCTCTTTTTCTATATTTTATACAAAAGACCTAGTATTCCCAAACACGTGAGGTGGCACTCGACACAGAGCAGAGGGTTCACAAACAATCAAAACAATCTGCACATCCAATTAATACAATACAATATTACAATTGGACTTACATTAATCCATACTGGGAAAAAATAATAATCAATAGCCAACAAGACTGGCAGAATACGTGTTAGGGCATCTTTGACTGGACACAATAACTCTTGCGTTACCCATAGGGACAGACAGGCCTTTGTGTGACTTGAATACAAATCATATGTCTCGGCACAGATGTAGAATTCATGATAAGGTTTGTATGAGTTGTCGGAGTAAACACATGCATGTTCCTAACGCAGTGCTGGGAAATAAGAACACAAAGGAGACATGAATTATGATGTTAGTATAAGGACTGAAAACTAATGAAAATGTTTTAGTATAGTATTCCAGTAGGTGAAATAGACAAGGGAAGAGTTGACGAGTTTGTTAACGAAGGAGACAAAGTTGAAGAGGACCTATAAAGCGATACTAACCAACAAAGGTCACAATAAGATGAAGAACACGGCGTCTCTGGCTGATCAGGACGTATAGTTAAAAGATGGGTGGGAATAATAAACTACAATTGACTAGCCAAAAAGATTAGGTTATAATGATAAAAGTTTGAGTCATGTTATGAAAATAAGTTGAATGACCACCAAAAAATGTACACAACCCTTCATGAAGCTCTACATCTTTTCCCTTTTCTTTCTTTCACTGATTTCTTGAACAGTTTTGACACACAAACTGAGTCGTGTTTTTGTCGCCCAAGCACCGTCTTGGATTACGAAGACCACTCCAATAACACTTGCTGAAATGTGTGTTGTACTGCTTTGTGATATTGTTTGCAATGTTTTGGACTGATTATTATTTCGGCCCCTACCAAGCTTGTTGTGTTTTTGTCGCAGAAACCAATCCGTTTTCAATTGCGAGAAAAAACGGTCTTCATACCAAGACGATGCTTGGACGACAAAAACACGGCTCTGGAACATATGCCTATTATACAAGTCAACACTTACATATGAAAGATATATAGTGCCAGAAATGAACTCAAATGAAGAAGACTTGACTTTACAATACTGTCGCCTTACCTAAGAGATATAAGAATAGGATATAATGTCAATGAAGAGGACAATGTATGAAAATAAGAAATATAGGGCCTTGATTCAGCCTTCAAGAATCTATTTACAAACAGTTGCAGACTTACTTTACATTACTGTTGTATTAACGTATTGCCTTTGTGATACACTGATAATGAGAAAATAATACAAATAATAAATCCATGATAACTTTCAGGGGTCATATCATTGCAGTAAAAACATACAGTATAAAATGCACACACTTAAGAGACCACCTTGTATCTACGACTAAGTGTTAACTCTATAAACTCTAACTCCCTTGCCCGATACACCGTGGAGCGAGGATAATAGCGTCACACTCATAAAGAAACTGCCCAAGTCATTTTTTTTACTTCTCGGGAAATATAAAAAAAATTCCTCATTTTCGTAATTTTGATATCAATGCATTGTTTATCCTTTTATGTTTTAGACCACTCACACCCTACACATGACACTGGCGACTATACCAATAGATGCGCCACGGGATGAAGAATAGATTTAGACAAAAATCCAGAAATTGCCGAAAAATGACCTGGCAGTTTCTTTATGAGTGTGACGATATACAAAGCCTTATATAAATACTATCCTTGCCATGAAGTGAGGTAGCTGTCCAAAAAATACCCTTTGGAAGCATTTCATATTGAAGAAGTGGTTGTCCGTCTCATTTGTTTCCTTTCCTTAACTAAATTTTACATGTGATTGAGGAAAATGCAAATGACCTAATATAATATAGTAATAGTTTGGATGAAAGGCAATCCCACTGGTACTAAAACATGTGCTGCTGCTAAACACCTTCAACTGTAATGTCTTGTTTTAGGGAAGCAATGACAACTTTCTCAAGACCCAACCAATCGAGTCCAGCTTATAAGATGTAGCCAGATGATAATTTGCTTCACGTTTCCTTAACAACATTGATAAGTTATTTTGCTCAACTAAATACCTGTGTGTGTTGAATGGTTTCATGTTATCAAATTTACAGATGCTGCTGGCTTTGGTTTCAAGCAATACTTGACACTTGACACTAATTTACGACAAAGAAATTCAACCATTGATTCCCCTATAAACAAGACATTCTCATTTTCACTTTTTTCTTTTTGTTTTCTCTCTCTCATGATAACAATAATGACCAATTTCTTCCTCTCTCTCTTTCTCAAATAATAATATAATAACAATGATAAAAACCTTTCATACAAGTGACTGTCTCCTACACTAATGGAGTGGCACACAAGAAGCAAAATATACTGCATCTTGTTCAAAACATTCTAAAGCAGGGATCAAAATCTTAATTCTACAAAGCATATAAATAGTCAGCAAACCTTATATTTAAGCAGATCATCTTAAAACATGCCACACACACACACTTCTTGCACAAACATTCACCAGGGTGTTGAGAGTAGATGTTAATCACTATATTTAAATGCAGTAGAATCAACCAACATGAACATACTGTGTACAACATATACTGTATCCGTACATGTATTTATCTACAGTGGTATTGGATGAATGAATGTACAGCACCACACAGTCACTTTTCTTTAATAAACAGTTACATATCTCTAAAAAACACTGTAGTATCCTGGTTATATAGTAGAACAGTGTAAACAGAAATCATGAAAACAATTTAACACTGAAATATCCTGTGTGTAATGCAGTGAATATATTTATCACTTGGGTCTAAGAACATATTGGAGATGATGGGGTGGATATACAAAAGACTGATTGATTAATTGATTTAATGGCAAAAAGGAGAAATGTGCCAGACATCAGAGGTCATATGGCACTATGGCAAAGCATAAAAAAGGGGAGGATAACAGAGAAAGAGTGAAACGGTGAGGGAAGGGAAAGGAACAGATTGTTACAGCAGGATGGTTAGATCAGATGAAGAATGTGGATTTGTTGGAGACTGAGACTGAAGGATAAAATCTGACGGCACTGAGCGCTTCCTATCACACCGAGACAAAGTGATAAACTAGCAGAAGCACTGTGGCAAATTTGTAAGAGGTAGATGCCATTTGGAAATTATTTATGCTCTACTACAAATTACCTGAATTACTTAACCCCTTGAGACCCAGAGCATAATTTCCATTGTAATTTGGGTACCATTAGACAATTTTTAGTGACTATAAGCAATGTTTTTATAAATATGACCTGTTTAGTATCCTTGTCGACTAGCTAGTTTGGTATATTCATTCACTTTTTGTAATTTTATGGCTCGACAACAGACGATAATTTATAGCAAAGGAAATATCTGGGCGTGAAGGGGTTAAATAAAACTAAATCTTGAAAACATTCGCATATACCAGGATTTCATAGTCTGACCTTCCCATCTACATCCACATATGTAAATTTAGTAATGGACATCTGCATCCGCAAAATCTGTACACGATATCCAGGATACATAAGCATATCTCTGAATTTAGACACCTAATACATCTCTAGAGCTCGAACTCTTATGGCCTGTTCCTCCCTGCCCTGAGATGCCATCAATAAATAGCTTGTGGACAAATTTAGGGCTATATATATTTCAGGGCAAACATAAAAGAACATAAGAAAACAAGGAAGCTACAAGAGGCCGCGAGAGCTACACGTGGTAGTTCCTGTTACTTTTAAGAACATAAGAAAATAAGGAAGCTACAAGAGGCCGCGAGAGCTACACGTGGTAGTTCCTGTTACTTTAAGAACATAAGAAAATAAGGAAGCTACAAGAGGCCGCGAGAGCTACACGTGGTAGTTCCTGTTACTTTAAGAACATAAGAAAATAAGGAAGCTACAAGAGGCCGTGAGACCTACACGTGGTAGTTCCTGTTACTTTAAGAACATAAGAAAATAAGGAAGCTACAAGAGGCCGCGAGAGCTACACGCGGTAGTTCCTGTTACTTTAAGAACATAAGAAAATAAGGAAGCTACAAGAGGCCGCGAGACTTACACGTGGTACTTCCTGTTACTTTAAGAACATAAGAAAATAAGGAAGCTACAAGAGGCCGCGAGACCTACACGTGGTAGTTCCTGTTACTGTATGTTCTGTAGGGTATGGTTACTGTATGATGCTTAGCCTAACATTACATAACATCAAGACAGACGTAGAATACACTGACCACTTAATATTTCTATCATTTCATCATTTACTGGAACCTTTTCTTTGGTGATAACTGTGAATTAGGGAGAAAATAAACAAGGCGTTTGTGACTATTGACTCATAATATCCCGCGAGGTCATTGTCTTGGCTGAGGAGGGAAGACCTGCTAATGTATCTGCAGTACCTGAGATCTCCTTGAAGAGTCAGCTAAAGTGAGGGTTTACTGCAACACTACATAGATATAAATACTTGCAGGAAGAAAGTCAGATAGTTTTGATTATTATACGTACTTGGCTAACTGGATATAGCGTGTGTGACTAAGGACGGACGGATAGACACACACACACACGCGCACACATAGACAAACACACACAACTAGGAACCTTGTTGTAAACCTAGTTGTTGAAAAAAGAAAATGAAATTGCCAACACGTGAAAAAAGGAGAGAGAAAGAGAGAGAGCACTTAATAATAAGAACATAGGAAGCTACAAGAGGCCGTGAGACCTATACGTGGTAGTTCCCGTAAATAATACTGTATATAAATTGATAAATGTCCTGGAAAACGTAGGAAAATGTCGAAAAAATAGGCTGGATATTTGAGGGAAAACTAAAATAATTGAGAAAAGGTAAATATTTGAATAACCCACAGAAATAAAGTTTTTCCCACAGAAGTAAAGTTTCCCCCACAGAAGTACAGCCGCCTGGAATGGACTACAGGGAGAGGTAATAGCGGCAAAAAGTATACATCAATTTAAGGGGAAATTTAATGCCTATAGATACGGCGACAAAAGTAAACAAGAGTAAACGATACCTAAGGCCCTGTATGCTATAACTAGGTAAATACACACACACACACACACACACACACACACATACACACACACACTCACATGGCTATATAAACAATTGAAGGTGTCAGCAGCAAACAAGGGCATAATAGTGGTGACGTGACAATGCAGTCCAATGTGTACTTTATACCTATGTTCCCATGACCTAATGCAGCCACCACACTCTTAATGCCTAGCCCTCCAAACACAGACATTCTCAAAGTGTCACTGTAGAAATATCCTATCTGCTTCAATCTACATTAAATTTACAAATGTATTATCCTAAGGCTGAGAAAGTGTCACGTCTCTTGCTTATCTGCGCTCACGGTATCTCCGCTCCCGACTCCTGTCTCGCCTCTCCCGGGTCCTCTGTAGAAACTCGTCCACACTGCGGTCATAGGGCTGAGAGGGGAAGAAATATGACATGGTGAATAAGTTAGTGTTTTTTCATTAGGGCTGACAAGGGAAGAAATATGACATGGTGAATAAGTTACTGTTTTTTCATTAGGGCTGACAAGGGAAGAAATATGACATGGTGAATAAGCTACTGTTTTTTCATTAGGGCTGACAAGGGAAGAAATATGACATGGTGAATAAGCTACTGTTTTTTCATTAGGGCTGACAAGGGGAGAAATATGACATGGTGAATAAGTTACTGTTTTTTCATTAGGGCTGACAAGGGGAGAAATATGACATGGTGAATAAGTTACTGTTTTTTCATTAGGGCTGACAAGGGGAGAAATATGACATGGTGAATAAGTTACTGTTTTTTCATTAGGGCTGACAAGGGAGAAATATGACATGGTGAATAAGCTACTGTTTTTTCATTAGCTTACGTCATTTGAGGGTCGTTTTTCGGAGCGGGATCGGGACGGAGGGTAGTCGGGCAGCGGCGGCCCGTCGTAGTAGCGCGGCGGACCAATGGGATCAAAGGGCGGCTGTAGAGAAATAAGAAAGAAAGAAATACGTTGTTGTCAATAAAAATAAATTGTAAAATAAGTCTATCAAAATAAAAATAAAGTCAAAGATGCAAATAATAATAATAATAATAAAATAAGCTGAAATAAAGTCAATAAAAATGTAAATAGAAATTGTATGTTGAGAAATACAAACAACGTAAATGTAGATCAAAATGTAGCGCTGAAGCTTTTTTATTGTTGTTGTTTCAGGCATATTAAGCTGGACTAAATAAGAGCACTGATATAATGAAAGTATAAATGAATGAAGATAAAGAAACCAGGAATAAAGCAATAGATGTGGCTTGCAGTGTGAATGTGGGCAGAAGAAAAGTGTCTGTGCAAAATTATGGATCATTAAATTATCCTTATTATGCTTCACATGTATCGTCTTATTATCATGTGTCTGCCAATTTCCTGTGCAAAAAAAAAAATTAAAATAACAGATAGTCTCCTTTGATCATGTTTCTGCTTTAGAGTAAATAAAGAATAGCGATAACATACGGGCTGCCTTTTTCTCCCTATTTTATGTGCAAAAAAATATAGGACACACATACATAGCATACATGAGTACATAAAGAATAGCAATAACATACTGGTGGGGAAAATATAGAACATACATACATAGCATACATGAGTCAAGAGCATTTTTTAAGCAAATCTTACTGGGCGACATCCATGCTGTGTTTATGAATCTTGCAGTGGCACCAACAAAATTTCACTACGCAAACAATTGACGGGTTATAGATGGCTCCACAAGATGATATAAGCAATAATTGAAATAGATATAAATAAAGAGTATATTTTTTATGCAGTAATAAGAATGTACTTCTGGATTTTGCACACACACAGGATGAGCCATTACATCCAGGAAGGATTTTATGAATAAATATCTTGTCGCCCAGTAGCTTAAAAATGTCCTTACTGGGCGACAGTTTTTCATCACTGGGAGACATTTTGGTCGCCCAGTTAGCATGTAAAAAAATGCACTGACATGAGTACATAAAGAATAGCGATAACATACCGGCGGAGGGAAAGCCATGGGCGGCAGGTTGCTCGGCGCCCGCGTGTGGAAGTCTCGCATCTCCCGCATGAAGTCCTGGTATGTCTGAAACAGAGACCAATGTTTGCAAGACTGTTAACCGAAGCATGTTCCTGAAGCCTCAGTGTTGAAGTGTAAGTTCATATTTCCATGAAACTTATCATAACATACTTTATTAAGACTGTTTTCGGTGCCAGGACTCCCATTGACATAAACTTTTGGCTTGTGATGAAAATATAATATACTTTATTAAGACTGTTTTCACCACCAGGACTCCCATTGATAAACTTTTGGCTTGTGATGAAAATATAATATACTTTATGACTACTGTTTTCACCACCAGGACTCCCATTGACAAACTTTTGGCTTGTGATGAAAATATAATATACTTTATGACTACTGTTTTCACCACCAGGACTCCCATTGACATAAACTTTTGGCTTGTGATGAAAATATAATATACTTTATGACTACTGTTTTCTGCGCCAGGCATTGACATAAAATTTTCTTGGGAGTTGAAATTGAGAAACTGGGGATGGAAAATTGGGAGAAAATGGTTCACAAATAGGGTGGTGAATGATTGGAATGGACTCAGTCGTCAGGTGGTCAATGCGGAGTCTATTGGGGTCTTTAAAAGGAGTCTGGATAAATTCATGGATGGGGAAGAGAGGTGGATATAGGTAGAGTTAAGTAACAGGAACTACCTCGTGTAGGTCTCGCAGCCTCTTGTAGCTTCCTTACTTTCTGATGTTCTTATGTTATTTTGGCTTGTAATGAAAATAATGTGATTGAAATAATGATATAATAACTCCCATTTCCATTAGCTTGTGATGATTTCAGAGGTAAAAATACACAATAGTGATGCAGGGAAAACTTTTGTTAGGCCTCAGCCAGTCTTGTATTCATGTGATGTGAAAACAAATGCATTAGTTACGTACTATAAGATTCAAAATATGTATTAGATAGGTGGCAGCTCTTCCTGGGAAATGAAAAGCAATCAATGTATGTGAGTATGACTTCTTGGATATTCATGTTTTTAATTTAATGGAGGCTAAATAATTTCATGGATGGGGATGAAAGGTGGATGTAGGTGGTGTTAAGTAAAAAGAACTACCACGTGTAGGTCTCACAGCCTCTTGTAGCTTCCTTATTTTCTTATGTTCTTATGTTTTTATGTAAAGAATGGTGCTTTTTTTTTTTTATCATAATCTTGGTGGCGTCATAATAATCATCCTTTTCTCCTTGTTTTTGTTCATAAGGGTCTGTTTTTGTCACCTGATGCCAGCTCACCAATCATCACCTATCACCAACTCATCCTATTTGTCACCTGATTCAAGCTCACCAATCATCAGCTATCACCAACTCATCCTATTTGTCACCTGATTCAAGCTCACCAATCATCAGCTATCACCAACTCATCCTATTTGTCACCTGATTCAAGCTCACCAATCATCAGCTATCACCAACTCATCCTATTTGTCACCTGATTCAAGCTCACCAATCATCAGCTATCACCAACTCATCCTATTTATCACCTGATGCCAGCTCACCAATCATCACCTATCACCAACTCATCCTATTTGTCACCTGATTCCAGCTCACCAATCATCACCTCATCCTATTTGTCACCTGATTCCAGCTCACCAATCATCAGCAATCACTGAATCATCCACTGAATTATCTTTACTATACCTATTCATGACGTAATGGAATAACCCCTTCACACCCAGATCTTTGCTTTGCTATAAAAAAAATTGTACGTTGTTAGCCATAAAATCATGAAAAGTAACTGAATATACCATTTTAGTTAGTGGACAAGGATACTAAACAGGTCATATCTATAAAATATCTCTTATAATCACTTAAAATCATCTAATGGTGCCAAAATTACAATGGAAATTATGTTCTGGGTCTCAAGGGGTTAACGTGCAGCGAGTATAGACAATTGTGAAATAGATACATGATGGGGTCGAGGTAAGGGTGTGTGTGGACTTAGACTACCATGCTGTTATGACTACTGTGTGTGTGGCCCTCCCAGTGCCTCCACGGGGCCGGGTGGGGGCACTGCCGGACCCCTGACTGGCCATCACCATCACCATCACCCGTCAAACTAATGCTCTGTATGACACAACTCTGATTATTCAACCCATCACAGCCACTCTACATGTCACCAAGAAGACCAAACCCCAAAATTGAGAGAGAATGTAGCATAAGGCTGGACTGGGACCTCTCCACCCACTCATGCTGGACACACTGAAAACAAAAGACTTCAACATTACATGGCATTACAACATCACACATATTTGCACTTTGACATCATCATCATCATCAGCCCTGCAGCACACACAGAGGAACACATTTAACATTCTTGGCTGAGTGTTGTTGCCACTCTAGTGCACAACAGTCTACATGGGGTGCCCTGGGTGCCCTGGGGACTCCCCGCAACAGTCACACATGGGCTGTGCCGCAACTTACTTGCCAGATATTTCATTATCTGTGTGAGTAAAATTGACTGATTAAAGTGAACAATTCCTAGATACTTATTGTTGCATTATTTAAGTCTTAGTGTATCCATCAATTTCCTTTAAGTTTATAACTATAAATCCTCAAGTGTTTCTTTCCGTCCAAAATGATGGCTGTCCAGAGACTATGACTACCATGGCTCCCAGTGGACAAGTGGGTCACCTTCCAGCCTTCTGTCTGTGGCTTGACCAATACTGTACACTATCTATGACTACCAAGACCATAAGCCTTCTTCTGGAACACACAGGAAACATTCTGCCACATGGCTGATATAACATGCTATGTTATGACTTATGAGTGGTTTCAATATCAAGTGACACAAAAGTAATGAATACTAATCACAGGTCATTAAGTATTGAATGAACTTAAAGCACAGGTAACTATACATCAGTACAGCTCACGCTACATTGACTTGGTTGTAACAAAAGAAAATATGAACACAAAAATGTTTTGCATAAACAAAAGATCTTTGAAAATCCATTTCTTGTAACCATTCCTGTATATTTCCTGTATGTTCTCTGAATAAGGTAAAATATAATTACGCTAGTGTTCATACCTCCATGACACTCACCAACTTGTGGCTGCTGGTGCCATTGTAGGAGCCGGAGCCGTCCCGCCGCGGCACGTTCCTGTAGACCGGGGGCGAGCGTTCCCGCATGCGCTCCCGAGGGTACGCCGGCGGCACTGCAAGGACTGTCACCCGCGCCTTGGGTTACTGGCAGGCCGGGCTTATGTGCCAACACTCACATACAACTTACTCTTCATGAGCTCCATAAAATAAACAAATGTCATTTAAAAGAAGACATACATTCAAAATAATAATGCTTAAATGGCAAGGACTGATGGACTGCAATCATAGTGTAGCTGCTGATCTAATGCTTAGTGTAGGCATCAATAAACACTGGGACATGATAACAAGACACCAGTGCTATAAGGTGGTCTGTTTTCCCTCACAGCGTAGTCATCTTACCCGGCTTCTCTGCTCGGCCTCGGAAGTTGGGCGGTCCCCTCATTCGCTTCATGCGTGGCCCCATGTCTTCGCCCTCAAACCGTCGCCGCCGCCCTCCCCCACGGCTGTCAGAAAAAACACTGGCTACTTATTTCAGAATCTTGAACTTATACAAACCGAGGAAGGCACACAGTTTATGACGCCGTATGTAAGAAGCCCCATTACATTTTTGGAGCTGCTTCCTATAACTTTTGAACATGATATTGTGTTCTATTCACAACTGCCAGTGAATTCCACATGTAAACTATAGAATATATGATAGCAGTTTTTTCTTCTTTTTACAACACAAAGGACTGGCAAAAAAAAAAAAAAAAAAAAAAAAAAAAAAAAAAAAAAAAAAAAAAAAAAAAAAAAAAAAAATAAATAAATAAAAAATAAAAAAAAAAAAAAATAAATAAATAAAAGGTAGGTAACAAAAAGCCCGCATGGTTGCCAGTCCCTATAGAAGAAGACAGTAAGAGAATAAAGAAAGGGGGAGTGGGCCAATTTAGTTCGGGAGGAGTCTTGTCACTCCTCTCATGAAAAGATTTAAGTCGTAGGAAGGTGGAAAAATAGAAACAGTAGTACTTTTAATGGCTTGAATTATCAGGCCATCAACTAACTAACTAACTACCAATTAACTAACAGTGATGACATGATGTAGTCTTCAATACCTACATCTGCTGCCACTCCTCCATCCAATGCACACACTAATGCTAAATGCCCGGATCTGGATGACCTTGACAGAGGTCGTCGTGTCATTCTAAAACCACCATGGAAGAAATGCACTGCTTCCAACCCCTTCATGCCCAGATCTTTCATTTGCTATATAAAATTGTCTGTTGTTAGCCATAAAATAACGAAAAGTAACTAAATATACCAAATTAACCAGTGGCCAAGGACACTCATATCTATTAAAATATAGCTTATATTAACTAAAATTCTCTATTGGGACCCACATTACAATGGGAATTACGTTCTGGGTCTCAAGGGGTTAAAAAAAAACCTTTATAATAATACTGATCAGTAGCATTTTAGGAAATGAAGTGGTGCGATGGTTGATAAATATATATCCAACAGCAGATTACTAATAAAACTACACCGTGTATTTTGTTGTTTGCAGCATAGCCTTTTTTTTTTTTTTTTACATTCATGCCTATAGCGCCTGTAGGCAGTGACCTCCAGGGGCGGGGTGGTAGGCCCTGAGGTTCACTTGAGGGCTGTGATGGTTGGCCCTCACCCATGGTGGCACAGGCAGGATTTTTTATAGTGACGCCCGTAATAAGAGGCTCATGCCGCCCCCCCGTGTCCTCCGATGCACTCGCAATTGAAGGTAGAGTTAATGGACAGGGGATATGGGTATTCTTAGGCCACTCGACGGTGCAGAAATATTTTAAGTGGATTAATGGGTCTCACTCGGGATCGAACTCGGGTCTTCGAGAACGCCACACGGTGACGCTAACCACTCTGCTACCGCCTCCCCAATTACGCTCATGTTGTCCTGTTTTCATCAACCGAGAAGTCCCGGGTTCGTTCCCCAGACGGAGCGGAGAAAGATGGGCGGTCTTCTTAAAACCCGAGCCCCTGTCCACCCAGTAGTGAATGGGTACCGAGTGTTGGCTGGGAGTTTGTGTTCCGCCTCCCGGGGTGGTGACTTATGCCAACACTAAGCACTAAGGAAGCAAATTAAATATGTAGCTATGGAGACAGGGTCATATGGGTGTAGCTCAGGCCAGAAACATATTCAAGTGTCCAGGGCATTTAGCTCCTGCCGGGCATGACTTTATCCTGTGGTTCTTGCTCATTGACTCTATGCTTATTTAACGTAGGTGTTTAAGTAGGTCCATAGCCCACCACCTCCACTACTACTACTGCACC
>JACEEZ010008022.1:127500-160000 GCA_016584305.1 Chionoecetes opilio
AAGTGATGTAAAATTAGGTTGTACAGGATACAGTACTGTATACAATACAGTACAGAGTTGTGATTATAAAGTGATTAAAGTGATACCAGTGTTAAAATGGGACTGAGTCCCCCTAACATCTTCTACATGTTACAACAAGGCTGCCCTCTCCTTGGATTACAGGCCTGCTGCTACCCGTTCATTGGTAAGTGTAGTTTTTATGCTTTTACAGTACTGTTTTTTTTTTTTTTTTTTTTTACCCATATCAGAGGAGGACATTGCATAACTCGGCACATTGAATAACTCGGCAAGGGCCAGAGCCCCTATCGTGCCGAGTTATAAGGGTTTTACTGTATATATATATATTATATATATCTTCTTGCGAGAGAGACATCAACCGTCAGACTAAGAAAATCTTGGAGAACTGGTACAACCCTAACGCCACAAAAAGAGTCAAGACATCACTATCACTACCGGGCTTTCTTCTCCACCGCTCACCAGGAAGAAGAAAGAATAATATCACAAATCGTCCACCGTAACGTGAAACCTGCAGACCAAGAGAGGAGAATAAAACTACAAATCTACTACAGAAACAAGAACACCAGCAACCTCCTTCTCCGTAACAGCCCAAGCCAGACGAAGGAGACAAAACAAAAGTCCCATGTCGTATATAGGATCACATGCAAAAGAGGAAACTGTGAAGTCCTCCCCTCATCCTACATCGGCATGACGACAACGAAGCTGTCCAGACGTCTTACTTGCCACCTAACTTCCGGAGCCCCAAAAAGTCACCTATCAGAACAACATGGCATCATCATAACAAGAAAATTTCTAGAAGAAAATACAGAATTGGTTGACATGTGTGCAGATGTGCGGCGACTTCCCATCTTAGAAGCACTGTACATAAAAGAGATCAATCCAAGCTTAACGTACAGGCAAACGACCTACAAGCTCTACCCAGCATGAAAAGAACAAAAGCAAATAACAGCCTACTCACAGAAAAGCCAAGCGAAGACCAAACAACCAATCAGCGTCTCCCACTCAAGAAGACCAGAAGCAAAAGCTATCTACCAATCACCGATCCCGCTAATAGGCTGTCGTGGCAGGCAGACCGGCTATAAATAGCGCTTCACCTCGCATCTTAATCATGCTCACCTCAACTCCTGAGGAGAAAACATCTTCCATATGCTGCTGAAGAAGGGTTCTTAGACCCGAAATTGCGATACAGCAAACATGACAAGCTACGACGAAGTCATAAAAGTGATTACAAAAGAGAATAAGACACTCTTAAGACAGAGAAAATATCTTTAAGAAGATAATAAACGCTGCACTAGCTATCACTTTTAACGATCGATATATATATATATATATATATATATATATATATATATATATATATATATATATATATATATATATATATATATATATATATACACAGGAGAACCTCGTTTAACCGGCATTCAAAACAACGGCAGCCTCAAAACAACGGCACTAATCGACCCAGGCTCTTTTTTTTTTTTTTTTTTTTTTTCCCACTGATAAACTCTGGAACTCTCTTCCTGTTTCTATTTTTCCACTTTCCTATGACTTACATCTTTTCAAAATAAGAGTAACAAGACACCTCCCGAACTAAATTGGCTCACCCCTCTTTTTTATTTTATTCTCTTACTGTCTTCTTTATAGGGACTGGCAACTAAGCGGGCTTTGTATTACCCATTTTTGTTGTGGCCTTGGCCAGTTCCTTGTGAAGGAAAAAAAAAAAAAAAAAAAAAAAAAAAAAAAAAAAAAGGATTTTGGGGGATTCCATAAGAGTAACTCTCAAAACAACGGCAAAATGAGTTATCCGGTATGCGCTCCCCCCCGTGGGTGCCGGATAAACGAGGTTCTCCTTTATATATATATATATACATAATTATTTAGGCCGTAAGACCATAAGGGGAGCTAGAATAGGCTAGCATAGGCCTAAACACGGGGTAGGCCTAGTTCTTGGGATATATAGGGGAGCTAGTAAAGGCCTAGCATAGGCCTAAACACGGGGTAGGCCTAGTTTTTGGATTACTAACAAACATAGCTACATGACCTACCTAAATAATAGCAAATAATGGTCGTAAAAAATCGTAATTCCTCTCTCTATCCATCTATAACAGCGATTATTTACCTATTTGAGCCTATTTTCGGGTTATGCATTTATATTCTCCCTATCTACTTGTGTTCAGCCTTGCCTACAGCCGGTAATCCCGTATCACCTGTACATCATAAGAAACGTTCACGTCTAAACGGATATATAATTTTATTTTATATGAAATGAGTCTGCTAGAGTGCGACTGTCGTATGACCACATCATTTTGTTCTTATATTAATAACAACCTAGAATTGTCGTACAAATCGTACGATAATAGAAAGTCATATCATAGATCGTATCAATCAATCATTGGGGGCATACGCCGGGGGGCGCGTCACCTCGCCCACCCTATGACGCCACTCCTGGGGGTCACCACGTGCGAGTTCCCATGCAGGCTCCTTTCCCATACCAAGCAGCTCTCGACAGGAACATCAACTTGCCCCAGCCATGAGCCTTGTGGGCGCCCCCTTGGCCTCCTCCATGCCGGATTGTCTCTTACAGATACAACCCGATGGGAAGAATCGGTTTCAGGGTAGCGTGCCACATGCCCATATAGCCGAAGTTGGCGCTGACGGACTATGCAGGTAATAGGCCTCGATTCAGTCTCACGGTGCAATCGCTGATTTGACACGTAATCATCCCAGCGATACCCCATGATTCTGCGAAGACACTTATTACCAAAGGCATTGATTAGTCTCTTCAAGTCACTATTTAGTGTCCATGTCTCACAACCATAGAGTAAGACAGGGATCACAAGCGACTTGAAGATCTGGATCTTTGTCCTTCTGCACAGGTACCGACAACGCCAAATACTCCCGCTGAGCGAGTCCATAACACCGTGGGCTATGCCAATCCGCCGTAAGACTTCTTGACGTGAACCACCGTCATTATGGACTGCGCTACCAAGGTATGTAAAACTTTCCAAGATCTCAATGTCCTCGCCGCACGCATGAACAGACTGTACTGCTTCATCTAGTAAGTCTCCAAACACCTGGACCTTGGTCTTAAGCCAGGAGACCTCAAGTTCCAAAGGCTTTGCCTCCTCGTGCAGCGCCTCGAGAGCCATCACCAGGACCTCCAGCGACTCAGCAAAGATTACTGCATCATCGGCAAAAACAAGATCAATGATCTTGGTGTTGCCGACGGATGCTCCACAATCACTTTGATCTACAACCTTGTCCAATACCCAGTCCATACAAGCGTTGAAAAGTGATGGGGAGAGGACGCACCCTTGCCTCACTCCTGTGATCACAGGAAAGAAACCGGATACATCTGCCCCACACTTCACAGCACTCTCAGTCCCAGAATACAGACCAGTTATCAAATCAATAGTCCTTCCAGGAATCCCGCGAAGTCGCAGAAGATCCCAGAGTGACTCACGATGCACTGAGTCAAACGCCTTCTTGAGATCAACATAGGCTGCAAGCATCCCCTGTCGAAACTCACGTCGGCGTTCCACCAGGACACGAAGCGCTAGGATACGGTCCGTTGTTGACCGGAGTTAAATTTATCGTACATGTACGATAATTATCGTACGTGTGGCATCACTGGACTCATGGCTGCATATTTACCAGAATTGCCGTATCTATATATATGATTATTTAGACCGTCAGACCATAAGGGGAGCTGGAATAGGCTGGCATAGGCCTAAAGACGGGGTAGGCCTAGTTCCTGGGACAGGACCACACATACATGGCCTATATATTAGCAAATAATGGACGTAAGAAATCATCATTCCTCTCTATATAGCTATAAAAGACGTTATTTCACCTATTTGAGCCTATTTTCAGGTTAAGCATTGATATTCTCCCTATCTACCTTGGATCAGCCTTGCATACAGCAGATAATCCCGTATTTTAAGGCTATATAATGATCCCCATCGCCGTGATCCCTGGCCGGGCCTCCTCATGTCAACACACCATGATGACGTCACGTGAGTGGCTGTGACGTCACAGCCCAGGTGGCTGGCCGGCGGCTGGGCTGCCTGGCCCCTTTTCCCATCATTATCTAACTCATATCAAATACATCAAATAATTCATATATCAACACGGATAAAGTAAGATAATGATAAATAGGACACAATGAGCCTAAAAACCCAATGAAATAACGAAAAATTTATGAAATATTGTGTTTCAAAATATGGCCAAAAAGGGCCAAATTTTACACTACAAAATAGTTTTTTTTAAGAAAAGCTTTATAATTCATGAAAAAATATGAGCAAATAGTACATGGTATGTGTATCTTATAAACAGTAACAGATCGTAGCTTGACGTTAAAACCAAAGAGAAAATCATGTTTTGTTTTTTCGATAATTTTACCCTTTCAACTAGTCAGCCAGCCGTATTTCTTCAATAAGCACGTGAAAAACACGTCACACAGACACACACAAGCACACAGCGACTGTAGGAATTGCTAAGCACACACACACGACCTTTCAGCTCAAAACTAAGGGAGAATAAGGTATCCTAAAATATGTAAACAAAACCACAATCCTTCTAATTCCATATAAAACAAACTATAGCCACCAAGCGCATGGTTAATACATAAAATGATGCGGAAATATCGTAATATATTAAAACAGACAAAAAAAACAATACTTTATATGCAAAAAAAGAATTATCAACAAAATATCGCCTAAATGTACGGTGTTACTAATAGATTGAATCATATTTCTTTTACGAAGGCCTTAAAACTCGGACACCTTTTATGGAAGTCATAAAACAACTGGGGTTTGCAACAAGACTATGCACTCCTATATTGGTGCACGAATAAAAAAGTGAATATTCGTTTTAATATACGTTAACTGGCAACTCTTCACCTGCCGAGACCAGATTCCCAACAACCAATCAGCGGCCTTGCTCCACTCTCCGCGGATTGCTCCAAGCTCAGCCAATCAGCGTTGAGAACCAGCTGGACCCCGCTATGTTTACATTTATCCAAGATATTTAAACGTTTTTAATGGTAAATAAGGGGAATTTTACCCTTAAATACCTTATTTATGGTATGTTAGTGATAATAAGAGTATTGTTAGTGAATCCCTGTGAGAATGGGTGGGAATGGCTCCAAGGCTGAATGGTTAGTGGCTGTGGGAGTGTGGGAGTGTCTCCAGGCCCGATGTAAATAAACCTTATTTCACTCTTTTTATCACCTGACTCTATAGACCTACTGTGCCTTTCATAGATGATGGTTAGGTTAGTAATTTTTTTTATTTCTTAATCTCTTCCCCACTATATTGTGCCGCTCTCAGTGGCCCGGCACTTGCTAAGCCTGGGTTAGGCGTGCCCACTGCCTGGGAGATTATCCTGACACACAGGCTGGTACAAACAAGTGTCACGGTTAGGTCTTTATTTCCCACTGTTTCCACCACAGCCACGAGACAGTCTGCCTTCCGAAACACACGTCACAGTTGGTGCACCACAGTAATTCAATGTGAAGATTGGCTAACAATGGTTGTAGCGGAGGAAGGGGGGGACTGGCTCAGGCTGCCTCTCCACCCCAACTGCCTCTCCCTCGCCACCTGGCACCTTGCATTCCTCATCCACTCACTCTCTGCCTCCAGCTGAGGCCCGAACTGCCTCCTTGTGGAGCTTTGCACACACACTTGTTTTCTTGTTTATTTTGTTTAGAGGATAATGCCTCAGAGCCATAGTGATCTACCGCCGCTGCATATTAGTGTTGGCCGAAGCCACCCCCCCCCCGGGGGGGGGTTACAAACCCCCGGCTGGCACCCGGTACCCATTCACTGCTGGGCGGACAGGGGCTAGGGATTTAAGAAAGACCACCCATCTATCTTTCGCTCCGCCCGGGGATCGAATCCGGGACTTCTCGGTTGTAAGCCGAGCGTGCTAACCACTACACTACTGAGTTCCCCCCCGCACACACGCACGCACACACACACACACGAAAAAGCAATTAAGTCACTCGTAACAATATTATTACGTTTTAGAGGTATTTGAAGGGATTTGTGAAGGTTTAGATCAAATAAAACTACCAATAAGAGCGGGAAAGGACTCTAGAATGTTACCGTTTCTATCACCTGAAAGTACTATGGCATAGACGGATTAGCTTCATGGGTACACCTGGGAAGCTACAGAAATACTAAATAAGAATGTAAAATACGGATACGGTTCAATGAATTCTAAATTGATTTTACTATGGCTCATAAGAAAGGTAACTTATATATAATATATATATATTATATAGAACTTATAACGTGAAACTCATAGTGCACCCCCTGCATATTTTGGGTAAAATTTCGACCTCTCAGATTGTCATAAAAATTTGTCCCTAGTGGTTTTGAGTGCTGAACCCGACTCGGGAGTAATTTTGTGATAATACCATTTCTAAAGTTATTTTGACCTCTACATACCCTTATAAACCTTATGGGAATAACCATAATTTCCCTTACTCGGTGAAGCTGGTCTCCTGCCTAAAAAATACATAGAAATAAACCCCCCCTTTAGAATATTACATAAGGGGAATACATCCCCCCATTTAGTTACCTAACCTATAAAGTAATTACCATCAACTAAATCAAGACCTTTCATTTGAGCTACAGCAAAAGGAAATAAAAAAATGTCGCAATAAAATTACTTAACTTCCTTTTCGAAATAGCATTTTTTTTTTTGAGATACCGATCAAGTGGAACACCTCAAGCTTAACCTTTGTTTCTCTATTAATCTTTCCTCTAGGACTAATAGTTTCGCGTTAAAATGGCAAAAAGCAAAAATAAAAGACTCCACGATTGCTATCATAAGGCATTAAAACATCTATGCCTATAGTGCCTGTAGGCAGTGACCTCCAGGGGTGGGATGGCAGGCCCTGGAGGTTCACTTGAGGGTTTTGATGGTTGGCCCTCGCCCATGGTGGCGCAGGCAGGATTTTTATAGTGATGCCTGTGATTAGAGGCTCATGCCGCCCCCCTGTGTCCTCTAATGCACTCGCAATCGAAGGTAGAGTTCATGGGCAGCTTGTGGGTGTTCTTAGGCTACTCAACGGAGCAGAAAGATTCTAAGTAGATTTTTTGGTTCTCATCGGGGATCGAACTCGGGTCACCGAGAATATACCGGGTCACTCGGAGACGCTAACCACTCTGCTACCGCCTCCCCATACCTGCGCTACGCTCTGGGCGAACACAACGGGTCCTGCTATGAAGAAATTTTCAATGAAATATGAGATTCCAGATATTTTTGCAAAAATCAGTAGGGTACCCAGTGGCTGATATAGGGGGTGGCTGAAATTTCATTGGCCACCCCAGATCTGAGTCATATAATTTATGTAAATCTAACCAAGTATTGAAATGGTTATGCCATGGCCACCCCACACTAGATCTGTGTCCAGCCTTGGCCACCCCAGTCAACATTTCCTGGCGGTGCCACTGCCTACAGCCCATAAGTTTAATCATCCGGCTCTTGTGCTGTTCAAGAGAGGCAGCTTACAGATGGTACCAGTGTAGACATTCATCTCCCAAAACTCATGCCCTTAATAGCTATTTCTGCCCGTCATCTTACCCAAACCATTCAACAACTTGCCATTTCATCTCTTACCAAGTTCCACCAACTTTGACCCAGCCTGGTCAAACTCCTCCATCTTTGTCTATCTACAATTCTACATCCACCTTTCCTACTGGCTATGGTGATGCTGACATTCAACCTGTTCCTCAGCAGGGGGACCACTCTAAGCCTCCAAACTATCCACCTCTAGTTTTGATTTCCTGTTTTTTCCTGTTATTCAAAGGTTTTTAATCTATCCACAAGAGATTGTCTTATATCCCTAATTCATGACTTCCCTTTGCTAATCAATGATCCCTAGCTCTTGACTGCAGTGTTTATGCTCACGAGACATAATGGCAATGCTTAGATGCTTCCCTTATGGAACGGCAAGTCTTATCTTTTGACAGTTGCAAATAATATATGTATGTACTACTTGCATACATCTTTTTTTTTCTTCCCATGTCTAAGTCCTCCCATACATGTGGGGTGAAATCTAACACAGACCAATTCCCTCACAGAGAACGGCTGAATATCATTTGCACCTGCACATACTTACTCAGTTAGAAATAAAGAAATGAATGAATAAATATCAAAAAGAAAGTAACCACACATTCCTCAGGTTTCACAAAGGCTAGGGTCCTCACTTGGAAGGCATGCTGATTGCCGACACCCTGTGCTTCATCGTGTATCTATTCTTTGTATCTATTTGTATCTATTTGGCAAAGTTTCATGGGGAGCCTCTATCTACATGGGTCAAATTGAACGTCAGTATAAAATGTCTACCGTCAATAACAGTATACGTAGTCGCCACTGCACTAATGTCGCCAGGTGCCATATATTACGAATTTTAGCATCACTACAGATTTGTATGTGTCACTAAAGAGACATGCACAGTAGTTTATATTATGTACCTGTCGTTAGTGGCACATACAAGTCTGTAGTGATGCTTAAATTTGTGATATTCGCCTGTAAAATTCCCCTGGCGACATTAGTGCAGTGGCGACTATAGTGTTATTGACGGTAAACCACAAGGAGGCGAAGCAACAAAGAAAATAATGAAATAATTGTTTCTGAAGCTTTGCCGTTTTATTTGGTTTTAGGTTGATGATGGAATAATATGAACATTCTGATATTTTTACCATGTTGATATTGTTCTACTATTAACCTAAAACTGTACTATGCTTTAGAAGATATCTCAAGATTCACTTATGGTCACTTAGCTCCTTATGATGCATTATATATGTAAGTATGTATGTATCATAATTTACTGCAGCATGTGCGGAGATTGACTTTGATGATTCCTTTTTCCACGAAGTAGTACCGCTTCTGAACCAAAAGAAGCTTAACTGTGCTAAAACCATGGAAATAGTAGTAAACTTTGATACTGTACTCACCACATGAAGAGGGTGTGTTGTGAAGATGGTAGGAGAGGATAAGAATGGGTGGCAGGGTTTGCCGTCTTGTCGTCTTGAACGCAAAGCAATGCAAGGCACCGGTACGCACGCATGTCACTGATTTCACTGGGGATCACTTAGCACTTTCACTATTCACTTCTCACTCACTAATCATCCCCTTCACTATTTCACTAGCCAGGCAACGATTCTCTTTCATCTCAACAAAGCAGTACTGGGCTTTAGCCGCCTAAAAATCTCTGTGGTAAACTTTAGGGCACACTGATAGTCCTGAATGCTTGATCGAGTCCATGCAAGTATACGTACTACCTTACCCGAGAAGTTCATGACCTTTACCTTACAGCTAAGCCGAGTCCATATGCTTGGGCCTGGCTGTGCCAACCTGCTAGTGAGTGTCACCTAATGCCGGGACGTAGACTTGAGCCAACCCACCACTCGCTACTTCACACAAAGTCCATATACAGCTACTGGTAGGAGTCCCTCAATATATAGTGATAGGTAAGTCCACAGGGAGTGACTATTGACCAGCTTCGTCTACCTTTTTAAGTTCTAATTATCAAATGGAATTCCTAGTCTATTTCTGCTCTTTAGAACCGAGTAACAAAGTTCTTTCATGACTGGTGCTATGCAAGAACTGATGAGATACGCACTGCACTGGTCTGTTTGTGTGCTGGGTGTGTCACTCACTAGCCAGGTTGTGTGAGAGAGGAAAGGGAGAGTCCTGTGAGAGGATAGAGGTCCTCAGCACCGGGATGAGAGACAGAGCGGTAACAAGACACGGAGTGAGGGAGTGGGGGCGGCACCACTGTCTCACACCATGACCCTCATAGCGGTGGTGGTGGTTGCCGCACACCACCATAACACCACACACTGCCGGACACCACCATAACACCACACACACAGTCCTCACAACTGCACTGCCGGAGCCGCAGAAGGTCCTGATTTGCCCGCTGCCACTGGTACGCACAACACTCTTGTTGGTCACGGGTCACTTCAGCAAAACATCCTCAACCTGGGCTGGCTGGTGTTGTGACTTGTGTTATGGAGCAGAGGGGTGTGGGGTGTAACTTTATAATACAGGAGTCAGTGTTTGTATGTGAAGTGAGTGTTTCTGGGTGAGAGGGAAGGAGCAAGGGTTGAGGTGTGTGCTGAAGTGCCACGCCTGTTGCTACCAGTGACAGCTTCAACACAATGCAGGCCTCTCCTTTTTGAGACTCAACCCTGGTGGAAGGGACGCACCTGAAGCCCATATCCCCACGGCCTCCACGGAAGCCTCCACGTTCCCTGGGGCGGCCCCGGCGGTCTCCAGGGGCTTGCAGCGGCCGGCGCAGGGGACCCCGGGTACGGGCCACTCGGGAGGCACGCTTACTCTTGTGCAACACGGGCGTCAGGTTGACTCCTTCGTCTTTGGGGAATAACCGACACAGCTCCTCGGCCACGCGGGGTTCTATTTCCTGAAAAGTCCAAAACATGTATACCTCTTAGACTTCATCTTTCGGTTTAACGTCAAATTTTTCCCATAACGTCTTATAAGGTTAGACGGTCGATGATAGGCTCTGATCTATCATCACAAATGGGGGTAAAAGAAATTCTGTAGGTGAGGAGGTTAAAACAAGACTTAGTAACCAACCTGCCCATCCCTGCCAATCTTAACTGGCTTGCCTTCATTCCAGGGGTTGTAAAGGTGCTGGGTCTTGGTGAAGGACAAATCGCGCCTAAAAATAGAGACAAAATAACCTCATCATTAATATAAATACAACTTTTTTACTACTACTTACTTCATAAAACCTATGTTATTCATACACAAAGAAAATAAACACAAAATAGGCTTCTGAAATTTCATAGAGAGAGATGTTTTGAGTCTTGGTTTTGAGTCCTGATCATGAATATAAATAATACAACTTTTCTACTACTACTTCACCACATCTCATAAAACATATCCCTCAAACACAAGGAAAATAAATTATTGAATACTTAACTATAGTCCCATATCTGGCAAAGAACATGATGAGGAGGTTTCAAAGTCATAAGAACATAAGAAAGTAAGGAAGCTACAAGAGGCCGTGAGACTTACACGAGGTAGTTCCTGTTACCTAACTCTACCTATATCCACCTCTCTTCCCCATCCATGAATTTATCCAGACTCCTTTTAAAGACCCCAATAGACTCCGCATTGACCACCTGACGACTTAGTCCATTCCAATAATTCACCACTCTATTTGTGAACCAGTTTCTCCCAATTTCCTTTTTAAATCTACGCTTTTCCAGCTTGAATCCATTACTTCTTGTTCTACCCTGCTTACTAACCTTAAGAAAACTTTTCCTACATCATATTATGTAGGAAAGTCAAGTCATATTGCATTGAGGAATAGAAAGCATCATATAAAAGTGAGAACATAAGAGTCATAAGCAAACATCCTAATGTCAAATATGTCCTCGATACAAGGGTCTGTTTTGGTCTCATTGTGATGTGGGTTAGAACCTTGCATTCTTAACCCCTTGAGACCCAGAACGTAATTTCCATTGTAATTTGGATGCCCTTAGATGATTTTAATGATTGTAAGCAAGATTTTATAGATATGACCTGTTTAGTACCCTTGTCCACTAACTAATTTGGTATATTAAGTGACTGTTCTTAATTTTATGACTCGGCAACATACAATTTGTTATAGCAAAGGAAAGATCTGGGCGTGAAGGGGTAAAGTCAGTCTTTGTGCAACTCGGCAGGAAACGGCTATGGATTTAAGGGCATACCTTTTATTAGGTATTAATTTGTAATTGTTATTTTATATGGACTTTTATTAGTAAGGTAAAACAAAAATAGGGATGTGGTTACCTGGATACCCAATCAAGCTCAAATATGCCACCCAGAGCCCGCGCAGACAGGCCCGGAGGCAGGACCCAGGTGACTGGCGGCAGGTCCCTCCTAGACTCCCCGGCCAGTCTGGCAAACCCTGGGGAAAGATAATTTAATAGTGGATTAAGTGTTTTATAAGTGTAAAGTGTAAAATAGGCTAATTTAATAGTGGATTAAGTGTTTTATAAGTGTAAAGTGTAAAATAGGCTAATTTAATAGTGGATTAAGTGTTATGTAAGTGTAAAAAGTGCAAAATAGGCTAATCTAATAGTGGATTAAGTGTTATGTAAGTGTAAAAAGTGCAAAATAGGCTAATCTAATAGTGGATTAAGTGTTATGTAAGTGTAAAAAGTGCAAAATAGGCTAATCTAATAGTGGATTAAGTGTTATGTAAGTGTAAAAAGTGCAAAATAGGCTAATCTAATAGTGGATTAAGTGTTATATATGTGTAAAATAATCTAAGTGGATAAATCTAATATATACGGCCTTCTTCCAAACACTGGCCAGTTCGCTAACAAGAAATATTGGATCTCATGAAGATGTGCCATCCCAGCTATTTTTGGGGCGGCCGATCTCCCTGTGGGTGAGTGGTTTGATAACCTAGTTAGGTTAAGTAAAGCAACCAATGTCCAGGTTAAGTTAGTGAACTAGCGGGGGTTCTGGGGGGCCGCAGCCACAGTTAGCTCACCCCAAAAATAGCTGGGGTGGTGGATTTTCATGACATCCGAAATATTCAATCCACAATAGATGTAGTAGGGAGTCGGGGGAGGGTGGAAGGCACAGTTAAGGACTACCGTAGATAACACTATAGTCGCCAGTCACTTGCCACTGCACTAATGTCGCCAGGCACAATAGATTACAAATGTTAGCATCACTACTGATTTGTATGTGCCACATATGATTGTATGATACACAGTAGTTTATATTATGTACATCACACTACATGTCTTCAGTGGCACATAAAAGTCTGTAGGGATGCTAAAATTCGTAATATATTGTGCCTGGCGACATTAGTGCAGTGGCAAGTGACTGGCGACTATAGTGTTACCTACGGTAGGAATCTAGTCACGTTCATCCCACTCCTACCTCTTGCAATAATCTCTATACAATAACTACTCTCATTTTCACCCATTATTCATCAAACCATTATCTCTCGCTATTGCTATCTATCCCTCATAGAAGCTGTCACATTGGATCACAACAGAGCATTTTTTGAGCAAATCTTACTGGGCGACATTCTTTGGATATCCAGAAAAGTAAAGGCCTACCTGTTAAAATAGTTTTTTGGATACATCAACTACACCCTTTTGTATGTTGTGTATAAATAAAGATCCTATACAGTAATAAGAATGCACTTCTGGATCTAACACACACAGATAAGATGAACCATTGTATCCAGGAAGGATTTTATGAACAAATATCTTGTCGCCCAGTAGTTTAAAATTGTTCTTACTGGGCGACAGTTTTCCATCACTGAGAGACATTTTGGTCGCCCAGTTGTGATGTTAAAAAATGCACTGCAACAGAGAAGGTACTGTGGGTAAAACAAGTATCGGTGCACTATATGCGTGAAACATTCTGACACTACGGAACGAAGAAAACGAAAACCCTCCCCCATCATCAGCATTTGACCGAATGTTTACAGTATTCATCGGACCCCTAGGCACCGATACTTGTTTTACCCGTAGTACAGAGCGCATGTTACAACTTACCACAGAACCTTCCGCTTTCCTTGATGGAGAATATGAGAACGACATTCCTGGCCTCTCGGAAAGCCTGGTTCAGCTTGGCTTCGTTCTGGGGCGGCGTGGACCACACTCCCTTGGTCTTGGACAGCGAGATGTTGTCAGCGTTGTTGGATTTCATCAGGAAGAATCTTGCATCACGGAACATGTAGTTAATCTTTGTGATGTAGTCGTATTTCTTCTTCACTGGGTGGTCCTTTAAGGTGCTCATGGCTGTAAGTAATAAGACCACTGAATTACACAGAGCAAAGCAAGAATTCTCCTGCACATGTATTTTAGGCAAGCATGGGACTGTATCCAAATCATAAATAAATAAAATATCCTGTATCCTTATAAATAACATGCCATCAAACTACAAACATTAAGCCTTCACGCCCAGGTCTTTCCTTTGGTATATAAAAATTGTCTGTTGTTAGCTATAAAATTACGAAAAGTGACTTAATATACCAAATTAGCTAGTGGACAAGGATACTAAACAGGTCATATGTTTAGTAATACTTAGAGGTCATGCTATTGCTTATATCTATTGAAATCGTGTAATGGTAGTCAAATAACAGTGAAAATTACGTTCTGGTCCTCAAGGGGTTAAGCTTCATTTCTATAACCACTTTTCTCCCCAAACCTAACGCCTATCCCCCTTCAGAATGAGGTGTATTTTATAATAACTAAACTAAATAACTAACAAAATAAAATAATAACAATAATACATAATAACAAACTATAATAATAATAATAATCTATAATAATATAAGCAAAAGTGTGTCTGTCTGTCTGTCTGTCTGTCTGTGTGTGTGTGTGGTATAGGTTCCGCCCCCCGTGGCGCAAACACCTCATATGGCACATTTTTGGAATCAGGTTGACCAGGGGAAGGTCATAAGCCCACTTATGAGATGATCTGATCACTTTTTTCTTCTTTTTTTTAGCAGCCTATTAGCGAGAATTGTGAAAACAAAAGTGGGTTGCGAGAATTGAGGAAACCTTGATGTAGGGTGATGGGTAATGGGTGAGTGAATGGGTGGGGTGATGGGTAATGGGTGTGGGGTGATGGGTGAGTGAATGGGTGGGGGGTGATGGGTTGGGGGTGATGGGTGATGGGTGAGTGAATGGGTGGGGGGTGATGGGTAATGGGTGAGTGAATGGGTGGGGGGTGATGGGTAATGGGTGAGTGAATGGGTGGGGGGTGATGGGTAATGGGTGAGTGAATGGGTGGGGGGTGATGGGCAATGGGTGAGTGAATGGGTGGGGGGTGATGGGTAATGGGTGAGTGAATGGGTGGTGGGAATACATACATTTCTACATCCATGATTTCAGGAAAGTTAGAAGGGGCTATCTGGAGAGTCCATGTTTGGTGGGCCGAAAGCCCACCAAACACAGGTGGTGGGCCAAAGGCCCACCAATAGCCCTTCGCAGGAGCTAGCCAAAAAGTCCGCCCGGAGGGCGGCTTTGCGGCTAGTAATAACAATAATACCTAAAATAAACCTCAAAAAACAAAGACACATCAAATAACCTTAAAAAATCCTCAAAAACCAAAAAATAAACCTCAAAAAAACTAAACAAAAACTCAAATAACCATAAAAAAAAACTAATACAAACCTCAGAAAACCCAAAAAAACTCAAATAACCTAAAATAAACCTCAAATAACCTTAAAAAAAACTAAAAAAAACAAAAAGTAAACCTTAAAAAAAAAAAACTCATATAACCTTTAAAAATCTAAAATGAAAGCCGGAATACTTACGCTCTTCGACACTCTTCAGGGAACTATCGGATCCACTGAGTTCCCGGTTCATGGTGTCTTCTTTATCCTCTATGTCTTCTTTCTCAACTGGAAGGAAAGTACGTGTGTATTAACATAGCATAGCATAGTCAAGTGTGTGTGTAAGATAACATAGCATAGCATAGTCAAGTGTGTGTGTACAATATCAGAATTTCACACTCGAGAATCTTTGAAACCACTCCAAAATTGTTCTTTGAGCGATTATAAATTTATCATATACCATAGATATTGTTAAGCTATAAATGTATAATATTTCAATATAATTGCTTGCACAGAAACCATAAATAAACCTAATACAAAAATAACAATAATATTAAATAGCAAAATACAAGAAATATCAGACAGCTTGCCACTGCTATTGACAGGACATTTCTTTGTGTGTAAATGTCAAAGTAAAAGGCAGGAAGAAACACAAAGCCATAGTAGGATAAGTCAATAGTAAGTTAATAAGTTAACCCTCTCACGCACGGTGACGCGATCGCGTCGAAACGGGCCCGTCTGCAATCTGAGCTTTTGACGCGAATTGCGTCAAAAAACAGTTAAAAATTCGCCAAATATAAAGTATTTATCAGAATTGCGTCAAAATTTTCTGCATCAAAAATCCAAGCTAGACCTATAAAATAAACTAATTGTCAACTCTTTCGTGTGAGTGGATGTGAAATGATAAGGGTTTGTGTGTCAGTTTCCACTCGGCAGGCAGCCTGTGAGCGTGGATTGTCGTCCCTTTAAAATGTGTCCCGAGCTGGCCATACTGGCCATATGAAAATTATAATGGTAGCGTTGGAATCCTCATAAAAATCCGCTTTTATTGGCACATAAACCATAAAAAGTTGACTCAGGAAGTTTCAAGCTACGAAGTGGTGAACGTAAGTATTTCTTATTTCTCTTTACTCAATATTTTTTAGGAGTCGGTAAATTCTGCTATTTATTTGCATTTCTTGTTATTTTTTACTTTCATAAGGCAGAATAATCGCTTGCAAAACCAATGATATATAATAATGCCAGGAAAAAAGAATACACATTGGTGAAATTGATAACATAAAAAAATAATTCGCCGCACAGTCAGGTCATTTTGCGGGGCCCCTCAGGGAGCATAAGACGGATGTCGCAGTGGACGGAAAAACTTATTAAACTTTTCGTGCGTGAGAGGGTTAAGTAATAAGTTAATAGTATAAGTCATAGTAGTCAGCCCTTACTTGAGGACTCCCTTGAGATAGAGGAAGAAAGAAACACAACCCTAGTAGGATAAGTCACTATAGTCGGCCCAGCTTAACTTGGTCCCGCGGGTGGAGTGGTGACATTCCCGCAGTGGTGTCACATTCACCGTTGACAGGCTAATGAGGAGTCTCTCTCATACTGTTAGCTATTAGATGAACTATTTTTTAATCAAAGTTATATAATACGGCTGCATGGTTTTGTGAATGGCTTGCGATATGATGGTAAAATGAGTCTGTCTACCTTCCATTACACTTGGCATAGTAGCTCATGCGACGCTGCCGGCCGAGTGACCTTGACACAGCGCCACCCGCCGGTCACCCGAGAGAATGAGGTGAGGAGGGAAATGACCTGGCGGGGGTAGTGGGGTGATGTAGCGACAACGCGTACTTGGACCGCTCCACCCGCGGGACCAGGTTAAGCTAGGCCGACTATAGTAAGTTAATAAGATAATAGTATAAGTCATAGTAGTCAGCCCTTACTTGAGGATTCCCTTGAGATAGAACCCTTACTTGAGGACTCCCTTGAGATAGAGGAGGTGCCCGAGCAGTCACTCATGGAGGGCTCGTCGTCGGAAAGCTTGTGGTCCGAGGAGGCTTCACTGCGCGTGTCAAATTCCATGTCTCCGTCTGCCTCCGCGGCCTTGTCTCCATCCTCTGTGACATAAAACAATCACATGAGCATTAGCTATTCAGGAAATTATATCCTACACATGTATAATCCTGCCTTCATAAACTAGGCAATAAACAATAAAGCTTTGATAAGTGACTATTTATCCAGATTTGACCATTCTACAGTATCACAACCTTCAGTATTCAGTATTAATATTCAGTATTAATATAACAGTATCATAAGAATAAGTATCATAACGAGAGGACATGCCAACGTGAAACAAGAAAAGCATATAATGGAAAACGATGAACAGAAAGCCATGAATTACAGGAACCACCTTGGCGGGTTTGCTCTTCTTGGTCTCCTACTACTAAATACTACTAAACAAATAGGTATTCACACTGTAAGGATGACTCACCACCCTCTGTACCCTTCTTGCTTGACTTGCTCTTCTTCTTGGTCTCCTCCTACTACTAAATACTACTAAACAAATAGGTATTCACACTGTAAGGATAACTCACCACCCTCTGTATCCTTCTTGCTTGACTTGCTCTTCTTCTTGGTCTCCTCCTACTACTAAATACTACTAAACAAATAGGTATTCACACTGTAAGGATAACTCACCACCCTCTGTATCCTTCTTGCCTGACTTGCTCTTCTTCTTAGTCTCTCGCTTGGCCCGCACAGCCTCTTGTTTCTCCTTCAGCTTGGCTCTCTTGGCAGCGGCGTCCTTTGGTTCCTCTTTGGTGGATTGATTTAAGGACGAGAAGGGGGAAATGTGGCCCTCTTTCTTCCCCTTCCCGGCACCGTCTTTGCTCTCGCCTTTCTTTCGCCGTTTACCTGATGCAAAACAAGATTGGTTGATTTAATTAATGCCAAAAAGGGGGAAATATGCCAGACATCAGAGGTCATATGGCACATGCAAAACAAGAATTATGTCCCATTGACCTCACCTCTATCTATCCATCTAGTTGTTTCAGTTTAACCCCTTCACGCCCAGATCTTTCCTTTGTATTATGAAATTGTATGTTGTTAGCTATAAAATTATGAAAGTAAGTAAATATACCAAATTTACTAGTGGACAAGGATACTAAACAGGTTATATCTATAAAATCATTGCTTACATTCACTAAAAATCATCTAATGGTGGTCAAATTACAATGGAAATTCCGTTCTGGGCCTCAAGGGGTTAAAAGCTTTCCTACACCTTACCTCTAAATTGACAAGAAATAGTTCATCCATTTATTAGACTTGACACTAGACTAATTCTGACACTCTATTTTATGATTCAAGGCAATATTACCATCACAGATAACATTAATAATCTAAGTATAACTATGGCAATATTTTTTTGAGGCCAAGTTGGTGGTTTTTTTTATTTCTCCTTCCCTTACTGCCTCAGCTATTCTTCCATCACTAAATCTACTTAGTCAATTCTGTCTCATTTTCCTCAAGTCATTCATGTCTCGTTAATGAAAAGATCGTGAAATAACTCCTACAACCTCTTACAAGCATCCTACAAGCTCTATTTCCCATCCTAGCATTCTACAATCTATTCCAAGCATTCACAACAACCTCTTACAGCATTTGTCGGGAGCAGGCCTTTACACCGATTCTCGAGATTCTACTCACCTTCTGGCTTTTCAATAGTTCAGTCATTCTATTCGTACTTAAGTTCTTCGCGAGTTCTCTCTAGTAGTTTCTCTAGGTTCCAAAACTGTCATCGTCCTTAGTGATATCCACAGTTGCAGAATCGAACAAATTACCCCCACCTCATCAACTAGGAAATTATATATGTAGTTTCTATAGCCTAATTCTTCAAAGTATCATTACAAATCTGAGATGTCAATAGAAAATGTTAACAGTCAGCTTTCTGTCAGCCACGTATCAGTCTTAGTCAATCTCCGGAGAGCAGCAGTTCCCGCAGCAGTAAGGCGAATCGCCTCAAGGAGTCAAATATAGTACAACATAACACAAATTACAGTCAATTCTTAGGAAATAATAATTTCCCCAGTTTTTATCTAAAGGTACAAAAACAAAATTCAGAATGTAATGAGAATATAACAGAATTCAACTTTTGTTAGGCATGGATTATCAATACTCCTGTTGAAAGAGCATCGGCGGCACAGTAAAGGGCAGAAAACTGTACTTCTCAATGCTGTCAATTATTTACTACTCAACACTCAATATTTCTAGGTACCATGTTTTACCCAAGATCAGAATTTATATATTGCCAAACAACTATTCAGCAAGGGAGCAGTGTTTTAGTGTAAGGGTAGGGTGGTCCGGGCCATATAAGAACATAAGAAAGTAAGGAAGCTACTACTGAAAAAAAAAAAAATAAATAATAAATGGTTAGCAGATTAATTCAAAAAACATCAAAACTCACCAGAAAAAAAGTTTCGTTCACCAAAGTTAATTCGGTGTTCATCTGGCATAAACCGAAATAAGGAAGCTACAAGACACATTAATACGGCTGCAGACTCTAGCCGCAGAGAACATTAATACGGCTTCCGTGTTTCTAACTTCCTAGCCGCTAAGAGCATAAGAAATAAGGAAGCTACAAGACATATTAACACGGCTGCAGACTCTCAAGCCGCAGAGAACATTAATACGTATCTGTAGCGGCGACGTTGGGCGAATCAGAGAATAATACGGGTCGGTACTCGGTATCTTTAACTATTACTATGCCTAATACACCTTCTAAACCCATCCCCTGCCTCCTAACACTACCTAACACACTGCATATCACCACCTAGCACTCTACAACAGTTAGGTGTAGCTCATACTTTACTGAACACATCATTAAAAGGACGCAAGTGACGTTCGTATAATGGCGAGGCTGGCGGCTGGCCTCTGATGCGCCGCTCCGCCTCTCCTCTCACAGTCACGCCTTCTTTACCGCTTTCTATTCACCCTATAAGTTACCTTTCATCTCTGTGTTGTCCTCACTCATGGCGCAGGCTCCTAGTATCCCTGCAGCACTAATACGGCAGCCCGGAGGTTAGTAATAGCTAAAACACGGAGAAAAAGCGGTAGTCTTGTCGCCTCTCTCGACTTCTTCTTCTTCTTCTTGTGACTTGCTAGTTGCTACTCGTCTCGCTGCCGCTGGATCTCGCGACTCACGAGATTGGTTTTATTATGATTTAGTGTTCACTTATGAGATGTTTTTCATGATAGTTATATTTTGCTCTTTATTTCTACAGTTATTTTTTGTTTATAGATGTTCTGTTGGTGTGTCTTTCTTTTAGTGTGTCAAAAATGGTTAGTAGGTAGTAGAGTACCTGTATTATATAGAGTAGCGACAACTCGATTTGTGGGCGCCATCTTGGTGCCAAGGCCTCCTCGTTCACTCAAGACCCGGGGAAGTTCTCAAAAGGCATTACCCCGCAGTACATCATGTTATACATGTATAAAGGATAGACTGTTATCTTCGGAAATGTTTATTCTATAAGATTATCACATAAAACATAGTAAAACACATTAAATAAAGGTCATTATGAGACTGAAGAAATATGATGCACCTAAAACTCGTCGTCATGTACTATAACTTTGTGGGACAGCTTATAAGATGGCAGATATCAATACAAGCAGAATTTAATTAGCTTTCCATTGACATATTTCTTTTTCTGATACATACAATAATACCATGCAACCATTAAGGTTAACTAAATAAATTGCTCTCTCCCGCTCTCTCTCCGTGAAAGAGAGAGAGAGAGAGAGAGAGAGATATAAGTGAAAGAGAGATGAGTGAGAGATGAGAGAGTAACCAAAAAAACTTTATAATTCTCTCTCTCTCTCCGTGAGAGAGAAAAATGAAAGAGATATGAGAGTAACCAAAAACCTTTTTCAAATTCTCTCTCTCTCTCTCTCTCTTCTCTATATATATATATTTATATATATATATATATATATATATTTCTATATATATATTATAATATAGATAAGAAGAGAAGAGAGATAATAAGAGAGAAGAATAGATTGAGATAAAGAAGAATAAGAGAAGAGAAGAGAAAAATATATTATAAAGGTTTTTTTGGTTACTTCTCATATTTCTCTTTCACTTATATTATTCTTCTTTTTAGAAGAGAGAGAGAGAGAGAGAGAGAGAGAGAGGGTCGGAGAGAGAGAGCGGGAAAAGAAAATTTTATTAGTTAACCTTAATGTTTGGAAGTGGTAATTATGTAGAGATCAGAAAACGAAATATGTTCAAATGGAAAGCTATATAAATTTCTGCTTGTATTGATATCTGCCATCTTATAAGCTGTCCCACAAAGTTATAGTACATGACGACGAGTTTTAGGTGCATCATATTTCTTCAGTCTCATAATGACCTTTATTTAATGTGTTTTACCATGTTTTATGTGATAATCTTATAGAACAAACATTTCCGAAGATAACAGTCTATCCTTTATACATGTATAACATGATGTACTGCGGGGTAATGCCTTGAGAACTTCCCCGGGTTTTGGGTGAACGAGGAGGCCTTGGCACCAAGATGGCGCCCAGTAGCGTTTAACATAGGGCCTATGAATGGCGTTACCCTCTTTATAGAGGTACCCTAGTAGGTAGGTAGTAAAAATGGTCAGTCTCCTCTCAGATGTTTAGCATCACTTCCTCTTTTCCCTATCCCTCCTGTCACCTCCCTCGTCCATTATTTCTTCTTATATAAGTCTTTAACCATCAGTGTACTTGTATAGCCTATATTTCACCCCCTCCATCACTCCTAACACCATTACTTAGCCCTTAAAACCTAGCCTTAAATATTTATGCAAAGAAAAAATGGGTCTGGACGATTACATTAACAAATTTTCTGTACCTAGCTAGCTAAATATTCTCATTCATTCTCATTCTCATCCTTTTATTTACCCATTCATAAGGTAACATAGGAGAAAATAGGTGTGTGAATATACATATAGTGAAAGTATGGATAGTGAGAGCACTATCCATACTTTCACTATATGTATATTCACACACCTATTTTCTCCTATGTTACCTTATGAATGGGTAAATAAAAGGATGAGAAGGCTATAAAGACATACCATATATCTATCCTTTTAAGTGTGCTTCATAAAATGGATATCAAAGTATAGAGTATGCAATAATAAAAAAAAAAAAAAGACATTGGAACAAGTAACTGATCAGCCAAAGTAGAAGAAAGTAAAAGTAAGAATTTATTAATTCATCACACTGTCACACACAAAATCCTAAATGAAAAAGTCACATTGGAATATAACACCAGTATTTCTATAGGGAGAAACTGGTTCACAAATAGGGTGGTAAATGATTGGAATGGGCTCAGTCGACAGGTAGTTAGTGCAGAGTCAATAGGGAGCTTTAAAAGGAGGCTAGATAAGTTCATGGATGGGGATGAAAGGTGGATGTAGGTAGTGTTAAGTAACAGGAACTACCACGTGTAGGTCTCCCAGCCTCTTGTAGCTTCCTTATTTTCTTATGTTCTTATCAATAATACTGGATAGATTAGTGATATAGGCTTCTGGTAATGGGTATTTTCTGGCTAGTGAAGTACATACATACAGTAACATTTGTAAGTCCTCAAATTACTCTCTGATCTTAAAAAAAAAAGAGAGAGAGAGAGAGAGAGAGAGAGAGAGAGAGCGAGAGAGAGAGAGAGAGAGAGAGAGAGAGAGAGAGAGAGCGAGAGAGAGAGCGAGAGCGAGAGAGAGAGAGAGAGAGAGAGAGAGAGAGAGAGAGAGAGAGAGAGAGAGAGAGAGAGAGAGAGAGAGAGAGAGAGAGATTGAAATATCTCCTCTGCTTATTTAATTCTTCCTCATCTCCTGTTCCTTTGCATCATGTATCTCCTCCTTCTCCTCCTCCTTCTCCTTCTCCTCCTCCTCCTATTTTAAAACTCACACACATCCTCACTGACAAAGTGGTGAATATCTTTGGCATATTCATTTTCCATTTGTCCCTACTGATTCATTTTACATTCACTATTCTCTCCTTTTTCTACTTCTATGCGTTGGCTCTTCGTTTGACATTTGTCCGCACTGAAATTATTATTCATTGACTTGCTTTTGTTTGACATTCGTCCGCACCAATTCATTTTCCGTTGCCTCTTATTCGTTTGACATTTGTCCGCACCAATTTATTTTCCGTTGCCTCTTATTCGTTTGACATTTGTCCGCACCAATTCATTTTCCATGGACTCTTTTCTATTCTATTGTTTCTATATTATTCTATTCTATACTGTTCTCTCGTTTTTCTATTTCTATGCGTTGGCTATTCGTTTTACATTTGTCCGCACTGGGATATGACGACAGGAATCTTGGGTTTGTTGTTGGGTCCGGTGGGCACGTTCTCAATCTTGCGCATCACCAGGAGCCCCTCGATGACCCTGCCGAACACCACATGCTTGCCGTCCAGAAAGTCACACTTGGCGCACGTAATAAAGAACTGGCAGCCGTTGGTGTCCTTCCCACTGTTGGCCTGGGGGAATATAACGTACCAAATCATTAATTCTGTATCATTACACATATATATCTTCCTAGGCTCATAATATTCCTCTCTATTCAAGCTAGAGGTGGTACAGGTAATAAAGAACTGGCAGCCGTTGGTGTCCTTCCCACTGTTGGCCTGGGGGAATATAACATGCCAAATCATTACTTCTGTATCATTACACATATATATCTTCCTAGGCTCATAATATTCCTCTCTATTCAAGCTAGAGGTGGTGCAGGTAATAAAGAACTGGCAGCCGTTGGTGTCCTTCCCACTGTTGGCCTGGGGGAATATAACATGCCAAATCATTACTTCTGTATCATTACACATATATATCTTCCTAGGCTCATAATATTCCTCTCTATTCAAGCTAGAGGTGGTGCAGGTAATAAAGAACTGGCAGCCGTTGGTGTCCTTCCCACTGTTGGCCTGGGGGAATATAACGTACCAAATCATTACTTCTGTATCATTACACATATATATCTTCCTAGACTCATAATATTCATATCTATTCACGTTAGAGGTGGTACAGGTAATAAAGAACTGGCAGCCGTTGGTGTCCTTTCCACCAGAGCATTTTTTAAGCAAATCTTACTGGGTGACACAAGATAGAGGCAATAATATAAGAAATAAATATAAATGGAGCTCAAAATTGTTATGTAGTAATAAGAATGTACTTCTGGATCTAACACACACAGCCATGATGAGCCATTGCATCCCAGAAGGATTTTATGAATAAATATCTTGTCGCCCAGTAGTTTAAAATTGTCCTTACTGGGCGACAGTTTTCCATCACTGGGAGACATTTTGGTTCCCCCGTTAAAATGTAAAACAATGCACTGCTTTCCACTGTTGACCTGGGGGAATATAACATGCCAAATCATTACTTCTGTATCATTACACATATATATCTTCCTAGGCCCCTAATAATGGAACTGTTGGCCTGAGGGAATACAACATACCAAACCATTAGTTCTAAGCCATTACCTATATCTTCCCAGACTCTTAATGGGAATACAACATACCAAACCATTAGTTCCAAGCCATTACCTATATCTTCCCAGACTCTTAATGGGAATACAACATACCAAACCATTAGTTCCAAGCCATTACCTATATCTTCCCAGACTCATAATGGGAATACAACATACCAAACCATTAGTTCTAAGCCATTACCTATATCTTCCCAGACCCTTAATGGGAATACAACATACCAAACCATTAGTTCCAAGCCATTACCTATATCTTCCCAGACTCTTAATGGGAATACAACATACCAAACCATTAGTTCCAAGCCATTACCTATATCTTCCCAGACTCTTAATGGGAATACAACATACCAAACCATTAGTTCCAAGCCATTACATATATCTTCCCAGACTCATAATGGGAATACAACATACCAAACCATTAGTTCCAAGCCATTACCTATATCTTCCCAGACTCATAATGGGAATACAACATACCAAACCATTAGTTCCAAGCCATTACCTATATCTTCCCAGACTCATAATGGGAATACAACATACCAAACCATTAGTTCTAAGCCATTACCTATATCTTCCCAGACTCATAATGGGAATACAACATACCAAACCATTAGTTCTAAGCCATTACCTATATCTTCCCAGACCCTTAATGGGAATACAACATACCAAACCATTAGTTCCAAGCCATTACCTATATCTTCCCAGACTCTTAATGGGAATACAACATACCAAACCATTAGTTCCAAGCCATTACCTATATCTTCCCAGACTCTTAATGGGAATACAACATACCAAACCATTAGTTCCAAGCCATTACCTATATCTTCCCAGACTCTTAATGGGAATACAACATACCAAACCATTAGTTCCAAGCCATTACCTATATCTTCCCAGACTCATAACATAATGGGAATACAACATACCAAACCATTAGTTCCAAGCCATTACCTATATCTTCCCAGACTCATAATGGGAATACAACATACCAAACCATTAGTTCCAAGCCATTACCTATATCTTCCCAGACTCTTAATGGGAATACAACATACCAAACCATTAGTTCCAAGCCATTACCTATATCTTCCCAGACCCTTAATGGGAATACAACATACCAAACCATTAGTTCTAAGCCATTACCTATATCTTCCCAGACTCTTAATGGGAATACAACATACCAAACCATTAGTTCCAAGCCATTACCTATATCTTCCCATAATTCAAAACCACCTTACCAAAAGAAAAAATGCCACCTTACCAAAGAGAGAAGTCCCGGGCCATCGTGCTTCAGGAGGAAATTCTCATCACAAAAGCTTGGACCATATATGCTCTGGGTTCCCGTGCCATCACCCTGCCAGGATAAAGACAAGTCAATAAGGCATAGTTGAACCCCTTCACCCCCAGATCTTTCCTTTGATACATAAAATTGTCTGTTGTTAGCCATAAAATTTCGAAAAGTAACCGAATATACCAAATGAGTTAGTCGACAAGGATACTAAACAGGTCATATCTATAAAATATTGCTTATAGTCACTAAAAATCGTCTCATGGTACCCAAATTACAATGAAAATTACCCTCTGGGACTCAAGGGGTTAAAAACATGTTCCACTATATACACCGAAAAAAAACAAGAATGGTTTAACGGAAGATGTGAGAGGGCAGAGAATAAGGGATGAAGCATGGAAAAGAGTGAAGAGAAATCGGACACAAAGAAATAAAGAAGACTATAAATTAGCAAGAAATGAATAGGTGTGCATAAGGAGAGAGGAAGAGAAGAGTTATGTACTTCTTAGTATTTCCCCTGAGCGATTGACTATATAGTACTTCCATCTATTCTTTACAGCCATTGTACATTTCTCTTTAACCCCTTCACGCCCAGATCTTTCATTTGCTATATAAAATCGTCTGTTATTAGCCATAAAATAACGAAAAGTAACTAAATATACCAAATTAACCAGTGGACAAGGATACTCAACAGGTCATATCTATTAAATTATTGCTTATATTCATTAAAATCCTCTATTGGGACCCATATTACAATGGAAATTACGTTCTGGGTCTCAATGGGGTTAAACTGCTCTCTACAAAACACTTGAAATATAAAACAATCACCTCTTACTCATATATTTCTTGGCTGAATATTTTGTAGACATGAGGAAAATATCAATATAACATGTCGTTACAACCATAATAATAATGTCAATTGAATAAAGAATACTATAAAATAAGCTGTGGTGTTAAAATAGGGTTAGACGGCAAAGGCAAACATACTAAAAGAAGGAGTTTAACTTTAACCCCTTCACGTCCTGATCTTTCCTTTACTATAAAAAAACTGTCTGTTGTTAGCCATAGAATTTCTTAAAGTAACTTAACCCCTTGAGGCCCAGAACGTAATTTCCATTGTAATTTGACCACCATTAGATGATTTTAGTGAATATAAGCATTGTTTTTATAGATATGACCTGTTTAGTATCCTTGTCAACTAACTAATTTGGTTTATTTAGTTACTTTACATGATTTTATGGCTTGACAACATACAATTTTTTTATAGCAAAGGAAAGATCTGGGCGTGAAGGGGTTAATATACCAAATTAGTTAGTGGACAAGGATACTAAACAGGTCATATCTATAAAATGTTGCTTATATTCACTAAAAAGTATCTAATGGCAGTCAAATTACAATGAAAATTAGGTTCTGGGTCTCAAGGGGTTAAGTTAAGTTTTTGCTGGCATTGTTCTTATCAATCACTGCTTGAAAACGGATCATAGCTATTGAAATATTGCTTATATTCACTAAAAATTGTCTAATGGCAGCCAAATTACAATGGAAATTAGGTTCTGGGTCTCAAGGGGTTAAACAAAAGCAATGGCGACAAAGGTAATACTGCACTGTACTTACCCTTACAAAGTCCCCTCCTTGGATCATGAAGTCCTTGATAACTCTGTGAAAACATCCACCTTTGTATCCTATGGGAACGCTGTCCTTGCGGTACTCTCCGGTGCAAAACTGACGGAAATTCTCACTAGTTTTGGGGCAGACGTCTGAATATAACTCCATTATCATACGGCCGATCTCCTGAAAAAAAGACACTGAGCTAGAAAACATACAATATACATAGAAAACATAGAATACATAGCTAGAAAACATACAATATACATAGAATACATAGCTAGAAAACATACAATATACATAGAAAACATAGAATACATAGCTAAAAAACATACAATATACATAGAAAACATAGAATACATAGCTATCACAGCCTGCCTCTCCCTGGCGCACACACCTTCTCCACACATTTATCGTGGGGTAGTGGTGTGGGTTTATAATGTTACCTGAGCCACACTTTGATTTGAGTGTGTGTATAGCTGTGTTTAAACTATAGGCATCTCTTTATAAGCAATATTGCACGTATAAGCACGTATTCACAACACAGTTCAACCCGTCAACAAGCCAAGCGTAGGTAAAGGGATTACAGGAAGTTTCGACGGAATGCACTTTCGACGGTAGAAAATGGAAGTTTCGACGGTACCGTGGAACTCCATGGAAACTTCCAATATGTCTATCATAGAGTAAAACCTAAAGGTATTTTGCCATTGAGAGGATTAATATAACATACAAAGTTACTAGATCATTGCCCACCAATATTAAAGTGAAAAGCATATACAGCAATGAGTGTCCTTCCGCCGTCGTCGTCGCCCCTCCAAAAAACGAGTAGCTAAATTTGAAACCGTATAGTATACTTGCAGATACAAAGCATAAAACAACGCTGGAACAGGGTAGATTATACACTCATGATATAAACTACTGTGTATCATCTTCAGTGGCACATGAAAATCAGTAGTGATGCTATAATTCGTAATATATGGCGCCTGGCGACATTAGGGCAGGTGGCGACTAAAGTGTTATCTACGGTACGTAGTCTACTACTTCATTCTACCATAGTTTATATGGTACAATATTAATAATACTTCCATACTCTCTTAGCCCCCCTTCCCCCCCCCTCCTTGTTTTTTGCACTACCCCTCGCCCCCTTATGAAAAACAGGGTGATTTAGACCAAGAAGTCATTAGTGAGGACACAAACACATCAAAATCTATTAGAATATAAATAAAAGGCTTGTTTTTATAATGGCGTTAAGTTTTGAACCCAGAAATACCCCATTTTTACCCATTTAGCGTGCATATATTTCCTCTCTGCTTGGGTGTTATATCATGCAATACAGCCCCACACCCTTACTTAACCCTTACATAGCCTTGAATATTGCAAGGGGAGCCGTAAATTGAGGTAAACAGCAGAAGAAAATATAATACATAAGAGAAGTATAGCCAGAAATACCCTGTTTTTACCTATTTATCGTGCATATATTGTCTTTTTCAATGGATAATATCATGCAATACAGCCCCACACCCTTACTTAACCCTTACATAGCCTTGAATATTGCAAGGGGAGCCGTAAATTGAGTTAAACAGCAAATAAAATAAAATAAATATGATAAGTGAAGCCAGAAATACCCAGTTTTTACCCCTTTATCGTGCATATATTGTCTTTGTCAATGGGTAATATCATGCAATACAGCCCCACATCCTTCCTTACCCCTTACATAGCCTTGAATATTGCACGGGAAGCCGTAAATTGAGGTATAAATATAAGAATAAGGCTAAATTTCCAATATGGCCGCTGTGACGTCATCATCAGGACTTGATCAGCAGAGCTCCTCTTGATCTTGACATGCAACTCGAGGCTACTATTCCCTTCATAATCAAATAATGAATAAATCAACAAGGATAAAGTAAAATAATGATAACTAGGACTCAATATGCCTAAAAATACAATGAAATAACGAGGAATTAATGAAATATTGGGTTTCAAAAGTTTGCCGAAAAAAACTCAAAATTCACCACAACAAAAATCGACTTTTTAACAAAGCACTTATAATTCGTGAAAAAATAGGAGCAAATAGTATATGATATGTGTATCTTATAAACAGTAACAGATCCTAGTTCAGTGTTGAAACCAAGAAGCAAAGCATCTTTTGTTTTCTCGATAATTTGACGCCATAAACATCTGAGTCAGATGTATTCCTCCAGTAAACACGTGAAAAACACGTCACATAAACACACACAAACACACTGCGCCTGTAAGCATAGCTAATCACACACAAATAACCTCACAGCTCATTTAGAAGGAGGAACAAGGTTGACGTTAAAATGTAAACAAAAAACCCTTAAAATAAAAAAACAAAATACAGCCACTAGGCGCGTGATTACTACATAAAACGATGCGGAAATATCGAAATATATTAAAATACACAAAAATCCCCCTCCATTTGATGTAAAAAAAGAATTGTCAACAAAATATCCCTAAAATCTACGGTGTTACTAAATGATTGAATCGTATTTATTTTACGAAGGCCTTAAGTATCGCAGACTTTATATGGGAAGTCATAAAAAGAGCTGGGCTTTTCATTAAGGCTATACAATCCATAATCGGTCCACGAATAAAAAAGTGACTCTTCGTTTTGAATACTAATTGGCACCACGTAAAATGGCGGCGAGGCAGGATTCTCTTCAGCCAATCAGCGGCCTTGCTCTGGTCTCAGCCAATCAGCGTTCAGTAACCAGCTGGGCGGCGATGTTTAGTCGATTCCCGAGATATAGACCTTATTTAATGGGAAATAGGTGAAATTTACCCTTAAATACCTTATTTATGGCATATTAGTGGCAATAGGAGTATTATTATTGATAAATATAGGGTGGACGATAATACATTGCCGCCATATCAGCCTCTCAGCGTAATATTCTCCCTGAAATATATAACATTTGAGTTTGATGCCGGTAAATAGAATATTTTGACGTATTTTCGCTAAGTGTCTGCCGCTGAATACTACAGAGACGCACCCAGGGTATACCTTGATGCGCTGATCCTAGGTTCGAGTCCCGCGTGCCCGAGATTAGCTTCTATGGACCACTGTGGCCCGCGCCGTACCCGTGGCCGCGGCGGTACGGGGCTGACGCCGTTATAGTGGACGAGAACTGCGCGTTCGCTCTTTAGGTCAGACACAAACACTGGGGGGCTAACACCTCACTCTTAGCCTCTCTCGCTTTACCACACACCACACCTGTACGGCCTCGCAACACACCTGTCGCCTGTGTATCACCGTAAATAAATGACTTGGAAGGTTCGACGATGCACTAGGTTGGAAGTGTCGACGGTGTCGTCGAAAACGCATTCCGTCGAACCTTCTGTTACCGGTAAAGGTAGTGTCTTACCGTTTGTCCCACTGTTATATCGAAGAACACCACGGGGTTGTTGGGGTTCCGAAGCTGTTGTTGTATCTGGTTCCAAGTAGGCATGATTAGCTAGGCCTATGTGTGTTCCTTGCTTCCAATAGGAGTGTGCAGGCGTGGTGTGGTCACTGTGGTGGTGTGGTAGAGGTGGTTGTGGCGTCAGGTAGACATGCAGGCTGAAAAGTTTGTTGACAGCCGCGGCGGAAGGGCTACGGACACACTCTCTTTGCTCTCATGGCAACGAAGGGATAAGAATGCAATGAAAAAGTGTTTCAGCTTACTGGAAGAGTAAATAAGTGTATCTTCAACGTTTAAAAGAATAGTGTCAGTAAGGTGTCTTGCAGGTGACGTCACAGCCCTTGTTGTGGCTGCGACAGGCGCGGGAGATGCGAGCTGGAGGACCAACAAACTCCACTTGCTTAAGTTTGCCAGCTTATGGTAATTTTCCCCTACCAAATATATGTTTATCAGTATATAAGATAACTGTTATCTTCAGAAATGTTTGTTCTATAATATTATCAAATAAAAAACCCGTAAAACACACTAAAGAAATGCCATTATGAGACTCAAGAAATATGCATGAACAATGAAATATTCACTTACTCTTTGCCATTTAATATTTTGCGAGAAAACTTTTTACATGGAGAATATCAATAGAAGCGGAATTTCATTAGCTTTCCATTGATATATTTAGTTTTCTGATAAATGAATTAGAACCATGCATACATTAGCGTTAACTAGATAAATACATCATCAATCGGGAAAAATTACCCGATTTCATTACCCAAGAAAATTATCCTGTAAAAATGTTAAGATCTCTTGGCTGGGCTAAGCCCCCAATGTTTCAAGATCCTAAATACGCCCTTGGCCTGTGACTCATATAACCAGTGTCATAAGTTTCATGCAACCTCCTCTCAACCAAGCCAAGGGAAAACTCAAGTATTCCATTAGCAATTTTTATTAATGTTACACTTTTGGTTTTGTAAGTAAAATTTACTTATATAAAAGAAATTATTTTGTCTGCTTGTTTCCTTGAAAATCCAACAATAACAGGTATACATTCATGATCAATGCCCTTGACTGTGCTGTAGATACAATCAGGTATGCATATATCTACATGGCTAGTAGTTGTAAATTCAGACCCACTTAATTCATACTAGTTTGACCTGACCTTCCCCCTGGCTCAGACTGCCCCACCCCTGCACACTGTCCTGCCAACACAGCCTCAGCCTAGGTCAGCCAGTCAGTCTGGATCACCCACGGGCTCCATAGAGGGAGAGTAACACAGTCAGGTGGAGGCTGGTGTGTGGCCTGGGTGACAGCACCTGCCTGCTGCGTGGGAGCTTCTGCCACACACACCATGAGGCAGGCTGGGGCAGACACACCAGCTCAGGGAGGCACCACACACACAGGGCGAGGACTCAGGCTAGACAGGAGGCACCACACACACAGGGCGAGGACTCAGGCTAGACAGGAGGCACCACACATACAGGGCGAGGACTCAGGCTAGACAGGAGGCACCACACACACAGGGCGAGGACTCAGGCTA
>JACEEZ010008022.1:165000-227250 GCA_016584305.1 Chionoecetes opilio
AACGAGACGCCATGCACCCACCTGCATGCGCTCGTAGGGCAGGACAATGTTGAGCAGGTTCTTCTCCATCATGGTGGTGTAGAGGTCGTCCAGGATGCCGGCAACCACCAGGTCTCCGGTGAGCTGCTCCTTATGCAGCTCACGCAGCTTCCTGGGGGGGGAGACAGAAAAAATTACCATATTTTATGGCTTATAAGACGCTGCATCTTGGAAGACTCACCCTGATTTGGGAAAGAAATTTCTAAGAAAAAAAGAAAAAAGAAAAATTTCTACCGGTAGGCGGTAGTAAAATACAATAAACCCTTCATGCTCGCGGGTTTCAGGCTCGCGAATTTGATTGCTCGCGGGTTTTCAACCCTTGGGATAAATAATAATAAATACAGGTAATTAAATATAATTTTAAAATACGAAAAGTATTTTTCATAAAAACTACTGTGCATGCCTCTTCAGTGGCACTAAAGTCTGTAGTGATGCTAAAATTCGCAAATATGGCGCCTGGCGACATTAGTGCAGTGGCGAGTGACTGGCGACTAGTGTTATCTACGGACCATGGTAGCCACACACTGGTGGGCTGAGCGCTGCGTGCACACCTCAACTTCAACCGTGCGTGCGTGCACACCTCAACGGGCTAACACCCGGTACCTATTCACTGCTGGGTGGACAGGGGCTCGGGTTTTAAGGAAACAGCCCAACTGTTATCATTATCATTATCATTCAAGCAACAAAATCTATTTTCTTTATACCGTAAGCCTATTTTCGGGGCGGGAGGGGTAACTAATGTCATGCTCGCGGATTTACGATACTCGCGGGTGTCTCTGTTCCCTAACCCCCGCGAGCATGAAGGGTTTATTGTATACCGATTTTCTCGGTAGGCGGTGGTCCGAAGTGTCTTTCTGCTGCTCTGTTTCCATGTTCTTTGGTGTATCGTACAACTTCTAGCTTGTATGCGATATTAGTCTTGGAAGACGCATGAGTATTTTCAGGGTATTTTATTAGTGGAAAAAGTACGTCTTACAAGCCGTAAAATATGGTTTACATTTTCATAGCAGGTAACAAAATACAGTTTTTCAGTCTGAATGCATTTCATAAGATGTATTTTTACCTGAATTCCCTGAGTGAGGCCTTGTTGGCGGCGGCAGCGATGGCCAGCATCACCTCCACACCCTCGTCAATGTCCTGCAGGTGGGTCTGGCTGCGCACCGCCTTCTCCCCCTCCTCCGATCTGGCGCCAGGCAGGAGAGACAGCGGAATATTAGCACATAGTATTTATATTATTCTACTACTACTACTACTTATTCTACTACCACTACCACTAATAATTCTACTACTACTACAACTACTTATTCTACTACTACTACTACTTATTCTACTACCACTACTTATTTACAACAACTACTACTACTACCACTACTTATTCTACTATTACTACAAGTACTTATTCTACTACTACTACTACCACTACTAGACAATTTCATGGATGGGAATGAAAGGTGGATGTAGGCTATAGTGTTAAGTAACAGCAGTCAAGCAGAAATTACCAAGTGTAGGTCTCACGGCCTCTTGTAGCTTCCTTATTTTCTTACTACTACCACTACTACTACTACTACTCCTACTACTACTACTCCTACTACTCCTACTCTACTACTACTACTACCACTACCAAATATTAATGATGAACATCTAAAATAAAAGAGGAATGACTAGGAACATGAGGAAAAAATCAATTAGATAAAAACAGAAACCATCTCATTATAGTCAATTTTTTTTATTATGGTCAAAATGCAGTAAGGAAGCCACGCCCCCTGCCTCCCCTTCTATTCTACGGGGCAGCTGATTGGTGCATTCCTCGTATCATCACTACCAATCACAATATCTTCACTACTTAACAGCGCGTGACCACTGGACAGAGCAATCGTCACTAAAAAGTGATTTTTGATTTTGCCACCCTCTGTAGTGAAGATTGCTCTGTCCAGTGGTCACGCGCTGTTAAGTAGTGAAGATATTGTGATTGGTAGTGATGATACAAGGAGTGCACCAATCAGCTGCCCCGTAGAATAGAAGGGGAGGCAGGGGGCGTGGCTTCCTGACTGCATTTTGACCATAATAAAAAAAATAGACTATAGTAATACTGTGCAAAGCTAATTATTTACGTACCTGTTCATCATGATCTTAGTGAGGAGCAAATACTTGAGGGCTCGTGATCTCTGCTTGCGGGAAATAAAGCCCGTTGCCGCCTCTTTGAAATAAGAATAGGCTGTTTCCATGTCCTTCCCTTCTGCCACTTGCATTATGCCTGGAAGAGGAAAAAAATGGAGCGTCATATTTTATTGACACTAAAGCAAAATCATCTGCATTAACTTATATGCAAGATCGTGTATTATGTATGGCCTCTCTCCCTGCTTCCTGCTAACCCTTAATATTGCATGACAGAAACGCTACTTCACTGCTTAGTTGATACACAAAACAACACGTCCTTAGATAAAATTCAGTACAATATAACACCATATTATTAGGTCAAGATCAAAACATCACAGTTCAAGATACTTCCACATGTATTTTAGTAGTTTCCTGCATCATCCTAAAATTCAGATATATATATTTTTTATTTCTATTGTTTATTTTTTATTATTTTTACGTTGGAGCCTAAAGCGCCTGTATGCTATTTATTCCTTGAGGGGTCAGGTGGTTGGCCCTCACATTCTGGAGGGTCGTGATGGTTGGCCCTCGCCCGTTGGTGGCACAGGCTGGATTTTTATAGTGACACCTGTGATCTATATATATGTAGGTGATCCCGATATATATAGGTAAAGATATGCAGGATGGGTCAAAACTTGGCTTACCTGACTGTAAATCCAGCTCTCCCTGCATGTCAGGCGGCGTGTATATCTTGAGTGCCTCGGTCTTGGCGGTGGTGATGTTGGCGCGCGCTTTGGAAATGTTACCCATAGCATGATACACCTGGCTGAGACACAAGCAGGCCTGAGGGGGAGAAAAGGGAGATTACAATAGTCTAATAGGGGCACAAAATCAAATGCATTCATTCCTGAACCCCTTCACGCCCAGATCTTTCCTTTGCTATATGAAATCGTCTGTTGTTAGCCATCAAATTACGAAAAGTAACTGAATATACCAAATTAGTTACTAGACTAGGATACTAAGCAGGTCATAGCTATAAAATATTGCATATAGTCACTAAAAACTGTCTAATGGTAGCCAAATTACAATGCAAATTACGTTCTGGGCCTCAAGGGGTTAACCTTTACATTTTTTTTTACCACAAAGAAAAAAAAAAGTAACAAAAAGCCGCCTGCATAGTTGCCAGTCCCTATAAAGAAGACAGTAAGAGAATATAAACAAAGGGGGTGGGGAGTAGGCCAATTTAGTTCAGGAGGTGTCTTGTTACTCCTCTCTTGAAAAGATTGAAGTCGTAGAAAGGACTACACAGGAAAGTCATTCATGCGTACCTTCACTGTCTTTTCCTTATCTTGTAGTTTCTTTGTTTCATTGTAGAGGCCATTAGCTATTCCCTCCGCCTTCTTGTACTGAGAGGTCTTGAAGTACAGAGACATGAGGGTCAGTTCCAACTCATGGCGCAGGTTTACACTCTTCCGGTCCCGAGCCCACTGCACGGCTTTCTGGGAGGGAAGAATTGACACGTTTAATACCCACACCCTATAGTCTATTTTTTTTAACTTGTAAGGCAAAAAATCAATTCTATCTTAAGGCAAAAAATCAATTCTATCTTAAGGCAAAAAATCAATTCTATCTTAAGGCAAAAAATCAATTCTATCTTAAGGCCTCATGCTTAAAGTTATGCCTATGTTTACCTGATAATAGGGTTAACTATGATAAAATACAGCTGAAATTTAGAAGAACTGTAGTATTCCCTTCTCCTGGCATCAAATATCAGTCAGTAAGCAACAAGGAGTCAGGATTTTTCACCTTGTTAAAAATAACCCAGTATAAGTCATTGTATGGATGCCCTGATGAGACAAATATCAATGTGCACTTCTCTATAATTTATCACTAACTACTAGAGTTGTATATACAGAAAATCCAATGAAAAATGCGACAGGACGGGAGCCATGGGACCACTGTTGTGTCATTCCCAATAATGCACATCTCAATGGAACTCTCTTAAACACTAGTACAATCACATTAAAATACAATTAACCCTGCAGTTTGGAAATGATTACCAATAAACAGTAAACATCATAAAATTATATACTTAGAATCACCATGATGGAGAGAAAAAAAAATCTAAAGCTATGGCGTCAATAAGGCATAAGAGTTGATCTGGCTAGGATGGCAGCCAGAAAAATATCATATAGGGTTGTATAGGGTGAAATAGGGTTGTACAAGGGTGAAATAGGGCTGTATGGGGGTTGAATAAGGGTGTATAGGGTGAATAGGGTTGTATGAGGGTGAAATAGGGCTGTATGAGGGTTGAATAAGGGTGTATAGGGTGAAATAGGGTTGTATAGGGTGAAATAGGGCTGTACAATGGGGGGGGAGGTTAGAATACTTTATAAGGTTACTTAAGGTTAGACCCATATTCTGGTGGGGTTTCATCAACAAACAAGAGGTTGTCAATGAAGTGAATGTGAAACACGTCATGGATATGTGAAGCCTTCAGGTAGAAAAATAGCTTGCTGTACATAAGAACATAAGAAAATAAGGAAGCTACAAGAGGCCGTGAGGCCTACACGTGGTAGTTCCTGTTACCTAACACTACCTACATCTACCTTTCATCCCCATCCATGAATTTATCTAGCCTCCCTTTAAAGCTCTCTAATGACTCCACACTAACTACCTGTCTACTGAGTCCATTCCAATCATTTATCACCCTATTTGTGAACCTATTTTTCCCTATTTCTTTTTTAATGTTACATATTATGGATTCATGCATAGGGTTCATATCCTGCTGAGGGTATGGTCAGGGAAGTGCTGTGTATTGTGATTGTGAGTGCTGTGTCCAATATCCTGCCACCCGGCCCATAGCTGATGTGGTGCTACCTCCTGTAACCATCACCCTGCTGATTCACTCCTCTCATGATCTTAGCCCCATGTGAAATAAACATAGGTTGTTGAACATGCAAAGGGCAGGAGGGAAGGCAAATCATTGTTAGCTGCTGCATTCATTTAAGTTTATGAGTGGGTATATTTAACCCATTGAGACCCACAACGCAATTTCCATTGTAATTTGGGTACCATTAGACAATTTTTTAGTGACTATAAGCAATATTTTATAGATATGACCTGTTTAGTATCCTTGTCGACTAACTTATTTGGTATATTCAGTTACTTTACGTAATTTTATGGCTCAACAACATATGATTTTCTATAGCAAAGGAAAGATCTGGGTGTGAAGGGGTTAATGGCTTTTGGAGGGATGGGCATTTTTATGATCCCCTGAAGCTGACTCATTCAATGTCCCCCGAGGGTAAAGTGATTCATGGTCAATAAAATGAAAATGGAAGGCATAGAAAGAAGGCTAAAAAATATTAGGATAGATACATTTACAGAGGGTCGATTCACACCTTGAGGTCAATATTTGAGATAGCTACAAGTACTGTATAATGCAGGGAGCAACAAGGGTGTTTGGAAAGTAACCCAGGAAAGTATTAGCAGATACGTACCAAACTTCACGGAGAGATTGGAAAGGAAAAGAATGGTTTAATAGTAGATGCGAAAAATCTACATGTAAGAACAGCATGGAGTAAAGCGTGGAAAGATAGAGAGAAGAACAGGGAATGATTGCAAAAGTCAAGTTTTCATGTGATTTTATGTAATGAGTCAATTAAATCTCAGAGGAGTACGTAGTGTTGATTATGAAGACAATGCCCCAAATCATCAAGAAACTGTATCACACTACTCACAAACTGATTGTACAAGACAACATACTGAAGAAGAGATAGGAGAGGAAGGAAAAGATGTGACGGAAGAGATATGAAGGAAAAGATGTGACGGAAGAGATATGAAGGAAAAGATGTGACGGAAGAGACATGAAGAAAAAGATGTGACGGAAGAGATAGGAAGGAAAAGATGTGAGGTAATGAAGGATGGATTCTACTATTTTTTTTACAGACGACGAAAATGTTGTGAAGCTTCTTATAAATGAGCCTACATTGTTACCACTCATCATTGCTTATTCCCTTAAACCTTAAAATATACAGGGCCTCTGACCCTGTATATTCTGGGTAATATACAGGGTAAAACTGGCCCCTTAGTACCCAACCAGTAAAGCTTTCCCTAACTAGACACACACTTTGATCCGGTGACTTGGTTCAGCAAATATTTTGGGACATTTATCATTGACCAAACTGCAGGGTTATAATAATACTGTATGTCTCACAGCACGTTAAGCACCCATACTCACTGCCAGCCTGGTGCAAGCATTACAACATTACAACATAAGAAAATAAGGAAGCTACAAGAGGCCGTGAGAGTCTAGCCTTGCCACAGAGTATGCGTGCTGTTCCGTACCTCACACAGGTCGTGCTTGCTGTCCTTGGAGGTGTCGAGGCCGCAGTAGTGGCTCAGCAGCTGCCGCAGGAGCTTGTTGAAGCGCGGCGCATTCATGGTGCGCACACTCGTCGACTTGTTCAAAAGAGTCTCCACCAGATCTTCAATAATTTTGCTCTCTAACAAATCTGAAATCATCAAAACCATATTAACCCCTTGAGGCCCAGAACGTAATTTCCATTGTAATTTCGGTACTATTAAGACAATTTTTAGTGAATATAAGCAATATTTTATAGATGATGACCTGTTTAGTATCCTTGTCGACTAACTAATTTGGTATATTAAGTGACTTTTCTTAATTTTACAGCTAGACAACAGACATTTTTTTATAGCAAAGGAAAGATCTGGGTGTGAAGGGGTTATCTTGATCTACACATGCATATTTGTTATTGATAATACCTATGCAATGTTGACCTCATGCATGTACCCAAAAAGGCTGAAATATATAAAAAAATGAAACAAGATAGTACTGCCTACAAAGAAATGTTAAAGTATAGACTTTGATTTACATTGAATAATAAGATATGATCCCTATATACAGATATGTAAGAACAGTGAAGTTATAGTCAAGTAAGTTTATTCTCCCTATTTCTGTCTAAGAGTAACTGAAGCAAACTGTCTGTGATTCAACCCCAATTGACTATTCATACACCTACATGTCTTCCCTTTACAGACATATCTATAGTTCAAGCATTAAATTATACTACTGGAGACTTTAAAGATCCTCAGACCTCATGTGATATGCCGTAATGACAACTAACTTGAAAAAATTGCCATTGAAATTTGAAAGAAAAGAAATTTGTTACTGAAAAAATAGAGAAACATATTAGAATGAAGCAAAAAGAAAGCTTAATGAGATGCAACGAGTAGAAGCAACAGTCTATATATACAGTAAAACCTCCCATATTCGGACTAATTGGGCCAAGGAGTGGTCCGAGTAATGCAAGGATCCGAATAATGGCGGGATTATATATGGGGGGATATGAAAAAAAAAAAAAAAAAAAAAAAAAAAAAAAAAAAAAAAAAAAAAAAATTATCTAGGTCTATATACGTAATTATCTATATACGTATATATAGCTAGGAAATTTCGACCCCCTTAAAAAAAAAAAAAAATTCTAGGTGTACATATATATAGCTAGGAAATTTCGACCCCTTAAAAAAAAAAAAAAAATCTGTGTATATATATATATATATATAGCTAGGAAATTTCGACCCCTTTATAAAAAAAAAAAAAAAAAAAAAAAAAAAACATCTAGGTGTATATATAGCTAGGAAATTACGGAACCCCCCCCCCCCCCCAAAAAAAAAGAGGGGGTCCGAATAATGTCAAAGTCCGAATATGAGAGTTTTACTGTAGTCTTACTTGTGGCATCAGTGGCTAGCAGGGAGTGGAGTTCCAGCCTCTGTTCATCGGTCAGAGTCAAGGTGGCAAAGAGCTTCTGAGCCACGGCATTCACTGGGACCTCCATGTCTACATTGTGCAAAGAGTCTGAACTGTTAGCTTTTTGTTCCTTTTCTTGCTTTGTAACTTCTGCCTTTACAGTTCCATTTTCACAAGGCACTCTATCACTGCCTTCAGGAACACCCACACACTGTTTTGTCTTTTTGGAAGCTTGCGTGTGTTGTGGGGCCTCACACTCGGGTGACTCACTACTCCTATGTCTTCTCTTTGCACTGTGTACAGGACTAGAACTAGTGATAGGTTTGCACGTGTGTCTATCGGTACAATGTTCACCGTGTCGAGGGCTTGAGGCGCAAGTCCTAGGTTCAGTGTCAGTATCACCGGAGGGCAAGTTTTGACTCTTACCCGGGCTATCATGTGTTTTCTGATCCTCTTTACAGCTTTTCCTTTCCGGTGTTGCATGACAGTCCTTGGAATGAAGGTTTGTGTGTGTTGCATCACCGGTGGCATTTCCATTCTCAACTTTCACGTCTTCACTTTTCAATTTCCCTGCAATGCTACACTGTTCTTGATGCCACTGTCTTGCTCATCTGCTGCTGCCTCCTCTTCATCTCCATCCAAGCCTTCAGGCAGTGGTGATCCTGGGCATACCTTTCTTATTGATCTCAATTGACTCTCACTTTTACCATTAGTGGCTGATGGTGACACTTCCTCCTGGCCTCTCCCTCTTCTCCTCTTGGTGTTGGGCGAGTACTGAGACTGCGGGGATGGACCATTCGCCTCAACGGGGATCTCCACTTCTACTTTGTCCACCAGCTTCCTCTTGCCCCGGCGTCCCCTCTGAGGCGTCGTGGGCGTGACGGGCGTGATGTCCGAGGCCCCACTCACGGAGGAACTGTTGCTCTCCCTGCGAGTGCGCCCGCGGCCTGGCGTAGCGGCACTGTTGGCGGCGGCATTTGCGGCAGTGTCCACGTTGCTGCCGCTAGACTCGGTGCTGTCCTTGCGACTTCTCATCCCTTTCCTCGGAGACGTCCTGGAGGGAACGGGCGAGCTGGTCTCCGTGGTCTCCCTGGTCTCCCGCTTCCCCCGAGGGCTGACTCTGGAGGGGGTCTCTGGGCTGGGGCCGGCCTGGCGGGTCTTCTTGGGGGAGGATTCACAGGCGTCCTGGGAGGGGCTGCTGTGTGACGCGTTCCGCCGCTTGGAGCGCCGCACGCTGGGGGGCGAGGCGGCCGGCGGGCTGGCGGCGTCCTTGGCCTTGCCTTTACTGGTCACGTTTGCACTGTCTTCCCCATCTGCTGCAAGACAAAAAGAAAAAAAACATTAATAAAATTCATATAGCTTTCTTTAACCCCTTGAGACCCAGAACGTAATTTTCATTGTAATTTGGGTACCATTAGACAATTTTAATTAATATAAGCAATGGTTAATAATTATATAGTGACCTGTTTAGTATCCTTGTCCACTAGCTAAGTTGGGATATTAAGTTAGTTTCCGTAATTTTAAGGCTAACAAGAGACGATTCTATATAGCAAAGGAAAGACCTGGGCGTGAAGGGGTTAAAAAAAAAATCCAGACCTACAAAACTTATCTGTTCACAGGTTTGAGAGTAGACCATCTACAACAGCTCAACTATATAATGGCCACAGATAGAAGTTCAGTCAAAACTAGAGGAACAGAATGCATAAAAGGAGTTTGCATATAATTGTTTGAACCAAAAAGTTTACACCAGAACACTGAAATACAGGTAACTATAGCAGGCAACGCTACACTTCACATTACCTGTAACCTGGAAATATAACCTGTAATTACCTGGAAATATAACCTGTAATTACCTGGAAATTATACATTTTCTTGATTCCCACCTCTCCATCCCCGACCCAAAAATAGCGATTTGAGGAAGAAATGACAGTAGACTAATGAAGATCACATTAAAACTAACTAGAAAAATAGCTTCGTCCTCATAAGATATTGCATTTGTAGTTATATCTAATCTGCTAAATCTAACTTGTGTCATTACGAAAAATCATTGCACGTCCAAAAATATACATTTTGGATAGATATTTAGTGGGAAAATATCATAACGAATAGTTTGTGACTACACCTAACTTTACGTCTTACTAACTAACAAGGAGATATTATACACTCGTCCTCTCGGTATTATTCAGTTTTTCAGCATCCTGAAATTTTTGGGACCAAACAAATTTTTCCATTTAGATGTTCATATATTTTTTGGTGATCTGATAATTGTTTTTCTTGGCAAAATAACTTTTTTTTCTGGGTCCCCTAAACAAGAAGAGAGGATTCAGGGGGCTTGCCTTGCCTAGCTTACCGTAGATAACACTAAAGTCTCCAGGACAACGTTTAATTTTTATTTACAGACGTCTGGTGGCGTTAATACTTACATTTCTACATCCATGATTTCAGGAAAGTTAGAAGGGGCTATCTGGAGAGTCTGTGTCATTTTGTGTCTTCATCTGTGTCATATTATGGATATAAATGGACAAATTATAAAAATAAAACCGAGTGGCGACGTTGATAACGGGCTACACTAAGGTCGCCATCTAGTGTTTATGTTCTGAGTGTCCTCCCACCGTCATCATCGCCCGAAGAAAAAAACGAGTAGGGAAATTTGAAACCGTACCTATTACTTGCAGATACAAAGCATAAAACAACACTGAAACAGGGTAGATTATAGTCATGATATAAACTACTGTGTATCATCTGCAGTGGCACATAAAAATCAGTAGTGATGCTATAATGCGTAATATATGGCAGCTGGCGACATTAGTGCAGGTGGCGACTAATGTGTTTTCTATGGTAGAAGGTTAGACGTGGGGTTTGGCTGACTGAGAAGTAACATTCATGGATTTTATGAGGTTTTTCATGATTTTTCAGGGTTGGAACCCTTTAACGGTTTGACCAAAAAAAAAAAAACATTGCCAAAATACAAAAAAACAATATTAAACAACCAATAAAAATCTATCGGTAAAGATGCTCTCATCAAAAACTTTGGCCAGATGCTGAGAAACCAGACCCCAAAATCGGTAATAATGGACGAGGACTTCGCGGTCGTTTTCAGAGACACCGACTAATTTTTCTTGGCCTACAATAGGTGCTTTTTCTAATAGAGATAGTTTTATTTTCCGGAAACCCATATTCAATTTTTTTTATTTCTTTTATTTCATCACCGAATTTTATGGTCGCCGTTTCCATTAAAAACACTGATCTCCATCAGAAAAAGCACTAAAACTTGGCCGGGAGAAATTAGTCAGGGTCTCGGATAACAGGGAAGTAATTGAATAGAACATACCAAACCTAACCTTATAGATTTTAATGAAAACAAACTAACCTAACCTTAACCACAAAGCATACCTAACCTAACCATATAGGTTTTAATGAAACCTAACCCAACCTTAACCACTAAATATACCTAACCTAACCTTATAGGTTTTAATGAAACCTAACCTAACCTTAAGCACAAAGTATACCTAACCTAACCTTATAGGTTTTAATGAAAACAAACCTAACCTTAACCACTAAGTATACCTAACCTAACCTTAATCTTAACCATGCATAAAATTCGGTGATTAATTTTTTTTTTTTTTTTTAATGGGTTTCTGGAAAATAAAACTATCTCCATTAGAAAAAGCACCTATTGTAGGCCAGGAAAAAATGGTCGGTGTCTCTGAAAACGACCGCGAAGTTCTCGTCCATTATAACCCCAAAATCTACCGTCCTCTCTGGCGTGTAGCTACTAGTCGGCGGTGCAGTCAATAGGCAGTTAAAAGACCATACAATTCCATGATAAGGGAAGCAAGGTGGGTCTAGGCAACGTCTATGTAATGCAGGAACAACCACGTGTAGGCCTGCGGGACTCTGGCTAGCTTCCTTATGTTCTTTAGTGAGCCAGTCATAAATTAGTTCATTACGGGCCCATAGCACACCACACATCCGTCCTGTGATACCTGGCAGTACTAGGAGCAACCAGACCACTCATTCCCCATTACTGCTACCTTACATCACGCTAAAACACCTTAATGTTGCTACAGTACAACATTACAGAGTATTACACAGCCGCTGTCATAGGCACGAGCAGCGGTCATGCCACCTAATCTGGGCACGTAATTCTACCCTTAGCTAGGCACGTAATAGCCTCACGTGCCCTTCACTATACCACTAGTACATTCATAACCTCGCTATGTAGGTAAGGTAGGTATTAAGGGTGTACTTACTGGTAGATTTCTTGGTGTTCTTGCGGGGCGTCATGATCATGCAAGTCACACGGACACACAGACAGACACACAAACACTCCGCCACACACACACTCAAGCACATTTTTTTTTAACGTGGCCCCCTAACTCCCTATATCATATCTTTTATTACGTCTACAGAGGCTTAAAACTACAATGTGTATCAATAAGTTATGAAGGAAATTAGTGGTTATGTGTGTCTATAAAGTTTTATTTTATTGAAAAGTCAGCAACATCACACACACACTCAACTCAACACCACCGATTATTTGCACATGCCTCCCTATAGCATGCCTTTTATTATGACATCTACACAAACCTAACACTACAATGTGTACGAATAACTTATGAGACACAATGAAAACGGGATTAATGTGTGTATATAAAGTTTTATTTTATTCAAAAGTCAGCAACGTCGTGAGTACTGCTGGGTCAAAAAAGTACGTAGTGTGTATCCGCTGCCTAAAGATATTGATGGATAATACGTGATTGAGGTTATATGTGACTCAGATTATATTCTAGTCTTAATTTTATGTATAAGTTTTTTTAATATATCGTTTTTTCATGGGTTGTGCGCTTGTGCAGAGGTGACGTTGGCTGGCCGCTAGATATGATAGGGCGGCGGATCAAAACGAATGAAAACGTTTTACTGTAGATAACACTATAGTCGCCAGTCACTTGCCACTGCACTAATGTCGCCAGGCACAATATATTACGAATTTTAGCATCACTACAGACTTTAATGTGCCACTGAAGACATGTAGTGTGATGTAGTAGCTACATGATATAAACTACTGTGCACGCCTCTTCAGTGGCACATAAGTCTGTAGTGATGATAAAATTTGTAATATATTGTGCCTGGCGACATTAGTGCAGTGGCAAGTGACTGGCGACTATAGTGTTATCTACGGTAGAAATAGGCTATAACGGATCAAGGGCGTTCGCTGCAACTTTCCCAACTTTTCCCAAGAACTCCTTGATTTTGACCTCGGACCATAGCGGGGGAGGGGGGGCAATTATCTGCCTGCCTTCGATTCCCCCTCCCAGTAGCGGACACCCGTGAACACAGACAGATATAAAGCAGACGGACAATTAATTAACGTTGACTGTGTATAATAATAATAAAAAATAATGACGTCAGACTAGAAGTAAGATATTGCAATGGGTAAACACAGGCTGGAAAATAGGCCATTCCGCGAATTATAATAAGAAACTGCAGTAACGCTTAGTAGCCATGTTTCACTAACTCCGTTGACTTATGTAGGTAACAGTATTATATTTACCCATTAACAGGAGTATACCAATAATTTCTCTCAAGATACTTTCCTACACAAAGATACAATTCATGTGTGATTAAGACTTCCCTATGGATGATGACCCTTTACAAAATACAGCTGAAAAGTGTTCACAATTTACTACAGGAGCTACCACGTGTATTACCGTAGATAACACTATAGTCGCCAGTCACTCGCCACTGCACTAATTTCGCCAGGTACAATACATTACGAATTTTAGCACCACTACTACAGACTTGTATGTGTCACTGAAGAGGCATGCACAGTAGTTTATATTATGTACATCACACTACATGTCTTCAGTGGCACATAGGCTGTAGTGATGCTAAAATTCGTAATATATTGTGCCTGGCGACATTAGTGCAGTGGCAATTGACTGGCGACTATAGCGTTATCTACGGTAGGTCTCGCGGCCTCTTGTAGGTAGCTTTCTTATGTTCTTATAATTTCCCGGGCTGCAGCTAGGTACATGAAACAATCACGGCGGTAACTTGTTCAATAATATAGACAGGTAAAACAAAGAAAATATTTTGTAGATGATTTTTTTTATTCATTGTTTTAGTTAGCATCCTAGCTACCTTTGTGGGACCTTATTTTGTTTATGACACTCCATCAGCGCTCCTTCCCTCCCCACGCTTGTCACGAGGCTCACACGTCACACAGTGCATTTCTTGACATGATAACTGGGCGACCAAAATGTATCCCAGTGATGAAAAACTGTCGCCCAGTAAGAACATTTTTAATGTTCATTTTTAATGTTAATGTTTAATTAGGCGACAAAATATTTAGACATAAAATCCTTCTGGGATGCTATATAACCTATCATATATTTACCTATTTCTATAACCCGTCGATTGTTTGCGCAGTGAAATTTTGTTGGTGTCACTGGAAGATTCATAAACACAGCATGGAAAGGGAGGGGAGGGGTCACACAACATACAAAATGGGGAAGATGATATTGCTAAAAAGGTGTATTTTAACCCCTTGAGACCCAGAACGTAATTTTCATTGTAATTTGGCTACCATTAGACGTTTGTTTTACTGATTATAAGCAATATTTTATAGATCTGACCTGTTTAGTAGCCTTGTGCACTAGTTAATTTGGTATATTCAGTCACTTTTCGTAATTTTATGGCTGACAACAGACGATTTTATATAGCAAAGGAAAGATTTGGGCGTGAAGGGGTTAACAGGTATGCCTACTACCACCCTTCTGGATATCCAAAGCATGTCGCCCAGTAATTAGATTTGCTTAAAAAATGCTCTGCGTCACACCACAACACGGCCACGCCACGCAAGGCTTTCACACGCATTGGTAAAACAAGTACAAACAGGTATGACAGCAGACGTAATCCTAAAGCAGGAGGACATAAGCTATACTGGTTTTTATAAAGAGGTGAAAAATCCTGACACCTTTGCTATTTCATGCCAAGAGAAGGGAATATTACTACGCTTCTTCTCAATTTCAGTTGTATTTTATCATAATTAACCATATTATCAGGTAAACATGGGTATAATTCTAATCATGAGACCTTAAGATATAATGGAATGTTTGCCTCGTAAAAAAAATAGACTATAGGGGGGGGGGGGGGGGGTAGATTAACCCTTTGAGACCCAGAACGTAATTTCCATTGTAATTTGGCTACCATTAGACGATTCTTAGTGACTATAAGCGATATTTTATAGATATGACCTGTTTAGTATCTTTAACTAATTGGGTATATATTCAGTTCCTTTTCGTAATTTTATGGCTACAACATAGTTTTTATTAGCAAAGGAAAGATCTGGGCGCGAAGGGGTTAAAAACTGTTAGGCAATTACCCTTTGTCAAGACTTAACAACTATTTGGTCAGGACACCATGAACAGTGTCCTCTAGATCTATGCCCCGTGGGGAACGTCACTTCAGGTACAGCGTCAAGGAATATCCAAGGGCATCACCCTTTAAATATTTTTGATATACTCAATAATGGCTATATTTTGACTGCATTAAATCAGGAATGATTAAATGATCTGGACGATTACTTTAACCCCTTTCGGATCTCCAAAATGAGGCGTGGCTAATTAATCTCTGTCAAGATAACCATATTGTCATAGCGTTATGTAGCTGCTTATGGATAAAACATAGTCATTCACATCAGTCCATTTATCCTGACTGGAGTTACGATCTTTTGATTTTCTACCATGACGGACTTAAAAAACACATTGCATACGTTAACTACACTCAATGAACACACGGTATGCAGACTCTTACATTAGTCCCATGGTAATGAGGTAAACCAAGTGCGGGGAAGACATATCTTATACTATACCTAACTACCTATAGTCTCGCCCAAGGATAATATAAATATCCTTGGTTTGGCCCCATCCATACAATATTTCATCACTCTCCTAAAAGCGCTGCACATGAAATCTCCTTTGAGCTCATTCAGGGACAACTTGACAGATGAACACACACTAATACTCGCAGTCACGTGTTCCTTAAAACTTAAAACATGTTCAGATCACACCAATCAACCGGGACTTCACAGCACTGAGTTCGGCAGGTAGTGGTTGCAGGACCTACACTCAGCGTATTTAAAAAGGAAATAGAGAAAACTGGTTCACAAAGAGGGTGGTAAATGATTGGAATGGACTCAAGTCATGGGATAGTTAGTGCAGAGTCAATAAGTGTTTTAAAATGAGGCTGGATAAATTCATGGATGAGGATGAAAGGTGGAATGTAGGTAGTATTACGTAACAGGAACTACCACGTGTACGTAGGTCTCGCGGCCTTTTGTAGCTTCCTTTTTTTCGTATGTTCTTATGTTACACTCAGAGCATCACCCTAGAGGCAAGGGTCGCGACAGGCAGCAGTAGGAGCAGCAGTAGCGGTGGGGAGGTGAGGGAGGGGGCCGAGTTGCAGCCGTCCCCCCAGCAGGTAAACACACAGGCGCGGTACTCCCTCTCATCGCCCGGGCGCCGCACCCACTCGCAGTAGTTGCCCCAATCCCGCGCCGAGCAGAACCTCTTGGTGCCCAGCATGCCTGTAAACACACGGCGGTCAACCATAGTTTTAGTTAGGTGGTTTATTGACAAAAATCTGAATTACAGTAATATTAACCCCTTCACACCCAGATCTTTCCTTTACTATAAAAAATCGTATGTTGTTGGCCATAAAATTACGAAAAGTAACTGATTATACCAAATTAGTTAGTGGGCTAGGTTACTAAACAGGTCATATCTATAAAATATTGCTTATATTAACTAAAAATCGTCTAATAGGGCCCAAATTACAATGGAAATTACGTTTTGCGTCTCAAGGGGTTAAAATAAACATAGGTTACCTTTTTTTTTTGTCCAAATAATAATCTTTACATTAGGACCCACAAAATTGAATTACACTACTGAGATACATGCACACACGCTGTCACAAGGATCACAATATGCGATGGCAGGCTTGAAGGGGGAAAAGTTCATGATGTAAGCACGTAACCACACTATACATATTATAAGCAAACAATTTGATAAGAAAAACACGGGAACCTAAAACGTGGGGATTCTGTAATGATTATCCAAGGGAAAAGACATCATGAAGTAATAACAATAGCTTACGACATCTACATTTCATAATAATTGATGTCACTATATTACATTGTCCTAGAGGATAAATAGTATAAATAGCAAAAATATCAGCCCAAGCGTTTTCAAGCAGTGAGTGATAAGAAAAATGTCAGCAAAGACTTAACTTAACCCCTTGAGGCCCAGAACGTAATTTCCATTGTAATTTGACTACCATGAGACGATTTGTAGTGACTATAAGCAATATTTTATAGATGTGACCTGTTTAGTATCCTTGTCCACTAGATAATTTGGTATATTAAGTAACTTTTCGTAATTTTATGGCTAACAACATACATTTTTTATAGCAAAGGAAGGATCTGGGTCTCAAGGGGTTAAAGAATATGTACACACAATGCACAGCAGGATTTGAAAGTCGCCGAAACATGCTGCCATCTCATATAGGTAATCAAGACTGTATACTACTTACGTATCACACACTAATTACTTCACAGTTACTTAACGCCATGCACAATTCCACTACGTAACCTACATATCAGTGTGTAGTGACAGAATGACAAGGCGAGCACTATTTAAATTTTGCTTTAGATGATTCAGTTTAGCTCGACTGTCATTGTTGTGTGTCTATATATATAGTTACTCCATCAGAGGGAGGGGGAGGGTGTGGGTGCTCGCAAAGTATACAAAGAACTATGTCTGTCTATGTTGCTTTATATGATTCAGTTTAGCTCGACTGTCATTATTGTGTGTCTATATATAGTTACTCCATCCGAGGGAGGAGGAGGGTGACAGGGTGTGGGTGTTCGATCCCAGACACTCGATGGGTCATGCATATATTCATCACCTCGCGGCTATAACTGCAGATCGGATCATTACATGTACATTATAGAGAATCAATAAACCATGAACACGCATCGCAACTGTCTCAAGTATTACGGTAGAGCTCACAAGACTTACAGTGATAGAAGTAGGTATATAGCTACCCAGACGATCCTTTTCTACGTCCCTTGTGGTCTATGAAGGGTGTGGTGTAAGCTATAGTGAGACTTCATATCAAACTATTAGAATATTCATGGAGAGCGATATGAAAAAAAGATGTGGCAAAAAGCATGATTGGCCGACTGGAAAATGCGTTTGAGTACATTATATAACAAAGCTATAAATCTACATCAAGACAGTATCGGTACATAAGAACATAAGAAAATAAGGAAGCTACAAGAGGCCGCGAGATGTACACGTGGTAGTGCCAATACTAGATGTCGATAATGTAGTTGTATGACTGTATGTATGTTTGTCTGTACATTGAGGGAAAGAGAGAGGTGACACTGGGTTGGTAGAGTTCCTAGTTGCCATGGCGACCACAATGTTGTTGTTCTCCTCATGCTGCTCTATGATAAGCTGACGCCAATGTTGTTAGGAGGAAATGCAAAGTGGCAATGACAGGCTGAGCAGCGTGTAGACTCAGCGCTCGCCACACGTGTTATCTTACGACTTTGGTTGTTTTCTCTCTCATGAATAAAGAAGACTATTGAAAAAAAAGAGACAATTTCTACACACGATGAGGACACGTTTTGTGCCTCGAAATCGAAACTCAGCGCTCTCCACACATATTATCTTAGGACAAAGGTTGTTTTTCCCTCACTTTTTCATGAGTAAAGGTTAGAAACTATAATATGGGAAGGAATGACGATTTCTGCTAACGATGAGGTGATGACGAGATAACGCTGGAGAAATCAAACACTACTATGAATGTATCTACCGTAGATAATTAACACTATAGTCGCCAGTCACTTGCCACTGCACTAATGTCGCCAGGCACAATATATTACGAATTTTAGCATCACTACAGACTTTGATGTGCCACTGAAGACATGTAGTGTGATGTACATAATATAAACTACTGTGCATGCCTCTTCAGTGGCACATAAAATCTGTAGGCGATACTAAAATTCGTAATATATTGTACCTGGCGACATTAGTGCAGTGGCAAGTGACTGGCGACTATATAGTGTTATCTACGGTAGTCTGACCAATACGTTCTGGGGAGGCAGGCACATTTCTCCCTTTTTGGCATTAAATCAATCAATCTGGAGTCAAGTTGATGCAATAAACACCAAATTGATGACAGTTCACGACATACGCACCAGAACTAACGCATTACTGTAGCATTAATTAACAACCACTATCATTGCCGGTTGGTGTGCGAGTTAACACGGACACACTGAGAGAGTTTCGTCAATATTATCACAAACGTCGCTCATGAACAAAGGCCTCACTATGGGTTTGCAAGGAGTAGGCACTGGACGTTGATTAAGCCTCATTATTTACGATCTCAATATATCCTGTCTGGTATAGGATACATATATACATACACTACATATGTGTGTGTGTGTCATGCTGAAGGTGGCGTGTAAGGCATGCGAGAAGATAATAATTGGTAGTTACATGCACATGCTTTAGTGGTACGCAAAAAAGAGAGAGAGAGAGAGAGAGAGAGAGAGAGAGAGAGAGAGAGAGAGAGAGAGAGAGAGAGAGAGAGAGAGAGAGAGAGAGAGAGATATGTCCCGTATACTGCCACGGGTGGAAGTGTTGATCGAGGCGTCTTGGCACACCTTCGAACAGTCCGGTGGTCTTCACGCAGTACCGGGCCTCGAACACCCAGTCGCAGCTATCCGGGGACAGTGCGCCAACGGGGTGGTGCCTGCCCTTCATACGCTCAGGGCAGTACGCATCACTACTGCCGTCACACTGGTAACACTTGAGGCCACACGCTGTAACACGGCGGCCCCAGAGTTACTTCCATCATCACTACCCTCGACCATGTACGTATATAAAAAATAAATAAAAAAATAAAAAAAAGAAGGCGGAAGAAGTTAGATAATAAACAGGTTAGATCAAAACCTTTAGAATGAGGTTAATTTTAAAGGCTTTGGGTTAGATCTCAACTACAGCATCCCTCACCGAAGCCACCACCCTGCTGTTAGTGTTGTAGTTATATACATGGGGTTAGTTAGTAATGTATTCCCGTCACCACGACCACTGCTACCGCCAGTCTAAAGAGCGAGATAGAGGCATGGTTAGATAATAAACTGGTTAGACCTCAACTACAGGATCCCTTACCGAAGCCACCACCCTGCTGCCGTAGATAACACTATAGTCGCCACGGTGCACCAATGTCGCCAGGCGCCATATATTACGAATTTAACCACTAAAGCATCACTACAGACTTGTATGTGTCATGTGCACGGAAGAGGCATGTATAGTAGTTTATGTTATGTACCTGTCTTCAGTGACACATACAAGTCTGTAGTGATGCTGAAATTCGTAATATATGGCGCCTGGGGACATTAGTGCACCGTGGCGACTATAGTGTTATCTACGGTAGTGTTGTAGTTATATACATAGGGTTAGTAATGTATTGTAGCCTACTGTATTCCCGCCACCACGCCCACTGCTACTGCTAGTCTAAGGAGGGAGATAGAGGCATGGTTAGTAACAGAACAGGCGCATAGAGGGAATGATATTATTGTTGTTGCGTCTTAGCTTCATCGTTCCCGTCAATGCAATGAGGGAATGGAGCCACCAGAGTAACTACTATAGGAGCCACCACCTTCAAGTATTAGTAAAAGCCGTAGAGAGGGAAGCATAATTGTTGCTGTTGCTTCTTATTAGCTCCAACGTTCCCGGGAGTCAAGCTCGGTGGAAGGAGGGAATGGAGCCACCAGTCGCTTATATAGGAGCCACCACCTTCAAGTATTAGTAAAAGCCGTAGAGAGGAAAGCTTGTCATTGTTGCGTCTTATTAGCTCCAACGTTCCCGGGAGTCAAGGTTGGTGGAAGGGAGGAATGAAGCCACCAGTCACTAATATAGGAGCCACCACCTTCAAATATTAGTAAAAGCCGTAGAGAGGGAAGCTTGTCATTGTTGCGTCTTATTAGCTCCAACGTTCCCGGGAGTCAAGCTCGGTGGAAGGAGGGAATGGAGCCACCAGTCGCTTATATAGGAGCCACCACCTTCAAGTATTAGTAAAAGCCGTAGAGAGGGAAGGTTAATAGTTGTTGCGTCTAAGTTCCAGCGCTCCCGGCAAGGCTAGGGGAAGGAGGAAAGCAAGTCACCACCTTCCACGAGGCCGGTCATCTTCACGCAGTACTGGGCCCCCTGGATGTGCTCGCAGGGGTCCGCATAGAGCACGTGGTGTTGGGGCAGCTCCTCGGCACACGTCCGCTCATCCGTCGACTGACACTGGAAGCAATTAATCGCCGCCGCTGTGGGAGGTATATAGTTAGTGACGTAATCAAAACAAAGGGTGTCTATGTATGAAATGTAAACACACCCCATACCATCTCTGCCTCCTCCTTCCTTCTTCACCTATGCACGCTACCTATAAATGGCTACCTATACTAAACATAAGAACATAAGAAAGACCTATGAAGCTGTGGGAGGTGGATAGTTAGTGACGCAATCAAAACAAAGGACCTATAAAGCGATAATGAGCGACAAAGTTCACAAGTAGAAGAAGATAAAGGGTGTAGGACGTAATGTTGATACACTCCATACCATCTCTTCCTCTCCCTCCTTACATCAGCACGCTACCTTTAAATGGCAACCTTAACTATACTACGGTACCTTTAAATGACTACCTATAAATGGCTATCTTTATTATACTACGGTACCTTTAAATGACTACCTATAAATGGCTATCTTTATTATACTACGGTACCTTTAAATGACTACCTATAAATGGCTATCTTTATTATACTACGGTACCTTTAAATGACTACCTATAAATGGCTATCTTTATTATACTACGGTACCTTTAAATGACTATCTTTATTATACTACGGTACCTTTAAATGGCTACCTATAAATGGCTATCTTTACTATATACACTACCTTTAAATGGCTACCTATACTAAACGCAACTTTTAAATGGCTATCTTTACTATACGCTACCTTTAAATGGCTACTTTTACTATATACGCTACCTTTAAATGGCTACCTTTACTATATACGCTACTTTTAAATGGCTAGCTTTACTATATACGCTACCTTTATTATATACAGTACCTTTAAATGGCTACCTTTACTATATACGCTACTTTTAAATGGCAATCTTTACTATACGCTACTTTTAAATGGCTACCTTTTCTATACGCTACCTTTACTATATACAGTACCTTTAAATGGCTACCTTTACTATATACGCTACTTTTAAATGGCTGCCTCCTTAATAATTATGGGAGTGGAATTACCTAACGAGAAAGGAGTCCCAGTTTGTTGATTCACTATAATGAACGTGGGCAGGATGTATAATATATGTTAGGAATATAATATTAAATACAACCATGTTTGTATAGCCATTATTATTAGGCCAAGGCGCACCAGTCAGACCTCATCTATACACACTCCAGGCAACAAACAGGCGGGAAGCAGGGCCATATTAACCCATGGACTATAGGCTTTCAGGTATTTCGGGCCCCCTCTGAAAAAATTGGCGGGCCCCTAGGCTTCAGTCTAGTCAGCCTTATGGATAATACGTATGGACTTCCCTGACTGGAAAGTTATGAGGCAGCAGACACTCTATGCAATACCTGTCATACCTCATCCATACACACTTCCGGCAACAAACAGGCGGGAAGGTTATGAGACACGAGACACTCTATGCAATACCTGTCATACCTCATCCATACACACTCCCGGCAACAAACAGGCTGGAAGGTTATGAGACACGAGACACTCTATGCAATACCTGTCATACCTCATCCATACACACTCCCGGCAACAAACAGGCTGGAAGGTTATGAGACACGAGACACTCTATACAATACCTGTCATGTCTCATCCATACACACTCCCGGCAACAAACAGACTGGAAGGTTATGAGACACGAGACACTCTATACAATACCTGTCATACCTCATCCATACACACTCCCGGCAACAAACAGACTGGAAGGTTATGAGACACGAGACACTCTATACAATACCTGTCATGTCTCATCCATACACACTTCCGGCAACAAACAGGCTGGAAGGTTATGAGACACGAGACTATATAGCAATACCTGGCATGTCTCATCCATACACACTCCCGGTAACAAACAGGCTGGAGGGTTATGAGACACGAGACACTATGCAATACCTGTCATGTCTCATCCATACACACTCCCGGTAAGAAAGAGGCTGGAAGGTTATGAGACACGAGACACTCTATACGTCTATAGTAATTAATACGGTGTCGCGCCGCAGGGTATTGGGCTGATGAACAAACATAAGCTTCCATATACCTCACTCCCTTCTTCCTTCCCTCCTCCCTCTCTCACTCCCTCTCCATCCCCCCCTCTTCCTCGCGACCCAATTTCCCTTAATCAACACTCCCTTGCATATATTACAGTAGACCTCATCAAGTGGCCTTAGATATAACACTGCCTTCACCGCAATACTGTCTGATAACAATGCTGATCGGTAAACAACTGAAATAGCTACGTCACTCCAGTTATGCTGAATTTACATCTTGGTGAAGTGAGACATGTTGACTCATTTGTTACGTCAGCAATAACTATAATAAGGTGAGCGTTTGACCCTTATACCATGCTGCACTTAGTGTCTATAGCTGCCCTGACAACCAATACGTGTTTGGCTCACCTTAAAAATAACAAGGTGTCATAGGCAGGCTTTCCTACTGTAACCATACGAATAATTTTTGAGATGATGGAGATAGTGTTCAAGTACGCCCCAGGCTGCATAAAAACATTAATCTTTCAACTAATGAAAACAATTGAGTAAACCTGGCTGAATATAGTTTGAAACCGACCCAGGGATGACCTTAACCTTTCTTGAGTTTGGTTGTAATAAGGACAGAAATGGCGGACCCTTAGCTGGACAGACGGACATTCAGTGAATTATAACAAACTCTGCGGTAACGTCTTGCCGCATTTAACTAACTCTGTAGATTTTTATGCAATATTATCTATTATTATTATTATCCTGATTTTTGTTGTTATCATTATTACCAATACTATTATTATCAATAGTATCATTATTATTTTCATTGTTATTACTAATATCATTATTATGAAAATTACCATTTATTTTCATTATCATATCATTATTATTATTACAACCAGAAGTTACCGTAATAAGTATGATGCTTAGAAAGACAATCAGAATGGCTTTATACACATAACACCGTATTAAAAAACTTGACAGACAGATAGTCGGTGCATTATAGTAAGATGACTTAGACCAAGAGAGAGAGAGAGAGAGAGAGAGAGAGAGAGAGAGAGAGAGAGAGAGAGAGAGAGAGAGAGAGAGAGAGAGAGAGAGAGAGAGAGAGAGAGAGAGAACGTGGGAAGAAAATATAACCTTGAACAAATTCCAAGTTTTATCAAAAGAACAAAATCAACACTCAAAAGCGGAGAGAGAGAGAGAGAGAGAGAGAGAGAGAGAGAGGGTGGGGTGGGTGGGGGGGGGTCAAAATCTTCACTGTGAGGGGTCTGGAAGGATCATTATGGAGCAGAAAACTCATCCCAACTTTTGCTGCAAGAAATGACGACGAGGAGGGGACGAAAATAAGATATGAGAGAGAGAGAGAGAGAGAGAGAGAGAGAGAGAGAGAGAGAGAGAGAGAGAGAGAGAGAGAGAGAGAGAGAGAGAGAGAGAGTACAGAATCAACAAAAAGGTAAAATTATCAAATACGGAAAAAATGTGAAGTATAATCCTAATGTTAGCTTTTTGTGACTTTGCTGCTCTTTTCAGTAACTACCCTATGAAGATAAAATTATAATATATAGTAAAGTATATAATATAGTATAATATAGTACTGTACTGTAGCCTAGGTAGGTAAGCTTTATATGGCAACACTCTGTATGGCAACGCGCTCTTTGACCTCTCATATAAATAGGGTTGAGGGTCACGTGTAAAGTACAACCGTATTTATATGAGAGGTCAAGGAGCACGTTGCCATACAGTGTTGCCATATTAAGCTTACCTACCTACAGTATACAGGACATTATAGCTATAGTAAATAAATATGAAATGGACGACAAACTTGGTATGGGTGATGGTGAAAATTATGACTTGCTGACTTATATGCGAGTTTTTGAAAAGGCAAGACGCGAAGATCCAATATATAACTTGTTCCGAAGACACTTTTGAGTTTGTCATTTTAAATTTTTACATCACAGGACTGGCCAAGGGCAAAAAAAAAAAAAAAAAAGTGTTTATCTTGACGTAAAAATTGGCAATAAATTCTCTCGCAGGAACTCCTTACGTGTGTAGGGATAAGATGAGGTTATTAATCCTCCTCCTCCTTCTCCTCCTTGGGTACATTATACAGGGTCTTGAGCGAGCTAGTAATATCGTCAGTCACTTGAGAGGCAATAGGAGATCAAAAGGGGGTGGAGGTTAGGAGGAAGAGGAGGAGGAGATCAAAAGGGGGTGGGGGTTAGGAGGAAGAGGAGGAGGAGATCAAAAGGAGGAGGAGGAGGAAGAGAAGGAGGAGGAGGAAGGGGTGAAGAGGAGATTAAGTGATACAAAATAAGCTTTGGAAAATTATTTGATGTATAAAAATTGAGTGGAGAGAGAGAGAGAGAGAGAGAGAGAGAGAGAGAGAGAGAGAGAGAGAGAGAGAGAGAGAGAGAGAGAGAGAGAGAGAGAGAGAGAGAGAGAGAGAGAGAGAGAGAGAGAGAAAGAGAGAGGAAAAAAAAAAAGGCAGATAATTAAAATAACTTAACGATAGCGGTAAACAAAAATTAAGTAGCTATAGTGGTTGAATAGAAAATATATAATTAATGCAACACTTGATTAATTACCCATCTAATTACAAGGGTTTACATTTTTTTTTTCTCTCTCTCTCTCAAAATGTCTACGAAACAGAAAGGAGGTCTGTAACTGGAGGATTAGTCTGGAATTTCCATTTGGAGTGGGGGATTATTGGTTTTCTCTCTCTCTCTCTCTCTCTCTCTACACACACACACACACACACAGTTCCTGCTTATGTAACACTATCTCTCTCTATGTATACCGAGATAAGACTGTTCTACTGAAACAGTCCTTTTCACAAATGTACTTCAATTGTGAATAAAAGTATTGAATCTGAATCTGAATCTCTCTCTCTCTCTCTCAAACTCAAAAGGAAGTAGGCAATACAACTTACTTTCAGAAGACAGAAAATAAGAGAGAGAGAGAGAGAGAGGAGAGAGAAGAGAGAGAGAGAGAGAGAGAGAGAGAGAGAGAGGAGAGAGGAGAGAGAAGAGAGAGAGAGGAGAGGAGAGACAGAGAGGACGAGAAGAGAGAGAGAGAGAGAGAGAGAGAGATACAAACACGAACCACCCAGCAGATAAGACAGAAAAATAAGAGTCAAGAGCTGGAAGTTGGAACAGAGAACATATGATAAGAGGCTGTTCAGAGATGAGCTTCGGGGAGGAGGAGGAGGAGTGAAGGGATAGGAATCAATGACCCGACGAAGGAAGAAGAGGAAGAATATGGAGGAGGAGGAGCTAGGAAGAAGAGGAGGGAGGAGAAGAAGGAAGTAAGGAGGAGGGAGGAGAAGAAGGAAGGAAGGAAGGAGGAGGGAGGAGATGAAGGAAGGAAGAGGAAGGAAAGAAGAAGAGAGGAAGGAGAAGGAGAAGGAATGAAGGAAGGAAGAGGAAGGAGGAAGGTAGGAAGAAGAGGAGGAAGAGGTAGGAAGGAGGGAGAAGGAGAAGGAAGGAAGGAGGAGGAGGAAGGAGGAGGAGGAGGAGGAGGAGAAGGAAGGAAGGAGGAGGAGGAAGTAGGAAGGAGGAGGAGGAGGAGGAGAAGGAAGGAAGGAAGGAGGAGGAGGAGAAGAAGGAAGGAAGGAAGGAAGGAAGAAGAGGAGGAGGGAGGAGAAGAAGGAAGGAAGGAGGAGGAGGACGAGGAGGAGAGGCTTGGAGGCAAAGGGAGATAAGTAAACAAGACGTAAGATCGGAAACGTGCTGACGACATGTTTTTGTGTGTGCGCGTTTGAGTCATTATTGTTATTGGTGCTGTGCTGTATTTTGGTAGTAGTAGTAGTAGTAGTAGTAGTAGTAGTAGTAGTAGTAGTAGTAGTAGTAGTAGTAGTAGTAGTAGTAGTAGTAGTAGTAGTAGTAGTAGTGGTAGTAGTAGTAGTAGTAGTAGTAGTAGTGTAGTAGTAGTAGTAGTAGTAGTAGTAGTAGTAGTAGTAGTAGTAGTAGTAGTAGTAGTAGTTGTTGTAGTGATAGTAGTGGTGTGCTCAACTCGTTTCATAAATCAAAACACCTCTCTCACTCATACACACGCACTCGCACCCTCTCTCTCTCTAGAAATCTTTAGTCAGTCTAAAATTAAAATAAAACCCCTCCTATTACATACCCACCAACCGTAGATAACACTATAGTCGCCAGTCACTTGCCACTGCACTAATGTCGCCAGGCACAATATATTACGAATTTTAGCATCACTACAGACTTTTATGTGCCACTGAAAAGGCATGCACAGTAGTTTATATTATGTACATCACACTACATGTCTTCAGTGGCACATAAAAGTCTGTAGTGATGCTAGAATTTATAATATATTGTGCCTGGCGACATTAGTGCAGTGGCGAGTGACTGGCGACTATAGTGTTATTGACGGTAGTAAGAACATAAGAAAATAAGGAAGCTACAAGAGGCCGTGAGACCTACACGAGGTAGTTTCTGTAGTACTACTGAACTCACCTAAATCATACTGTCTGCCTCTACAAAAGCAGTAAATGAATTGGATTTTTTCACACTAAATATTATATCGTCAACCCTTTGTCAACCTACATAAAGAACACACACACACACACACTATATTTAACTTTTACTTTTTTTCCCTTGGCCATTCCTTTGTAACCTATAAAAAAAACCACTTGATCGGCAGGCTTAACCCCTTCACGCCCAGATCTTTCCTTGGCTATAAAAAATCGTATGTTGTCGAGCTATAAAATTACAAAAAGTAACTGAATATACCAAATTAGTTAGTGGGCAAGGATACTAAACAGGTCATATCTATAAAATATTACTTATATTCACAAAAAATCGTCTAATGGTACACAAATTACAATGGAATTTACGCTCTGGGTCTCAAGGGGTTAATTAATAGTAAAGCCGCGTGAGGCATCCCCAGATATCGCTGTGACCCCTTCCTATAATTAATAGTCATTTATTGATATCGTTTATAATATCCATAATGCTCTCTCGTATTTTGTTTGTATTACTTTTTGTTATGAGTTCAATTCGATCATTAGTGAGGGAAATATTCGGGCATCTGCTTAGCTTAACCTCTTGAGGCCCAGAACGTAATTTCCATTGTAAGTAGCAGCGAGCGAAGCGAGCTGCTACTTATCATAAGACCCAGTTCAGTTCAGTTCAGTAGTTGGTCGGGAGTCAGGCCTTTTTCAACGGCACTCCCTGACGTGTTTCTTCTTGCTGTCTGGGTCTTTAATTTGTTTTCTTCTCTTATTCTATCTTATTAGTTTCTTTCTTTTTCTTTCTTCTTATTTTCTCTGGTCATCCAAAAACTGTTGATTGTTCTTTTTGCTTCTTCCACATTCCCCTCTCCAAACAAATACTCCCCCACTATAGCCTCTTCCTCCTCTAAGTAAGGTTGTTGTAGCCTCACACTTTTCTTTCTTTCATTACTGTAGGTAATTCCCATTCGCGTAAGGGGAGTGGAACCAAGTTTAAGCCAAAAAGTGAATAACTACTCCTAAATATTGTCGGATTGAGCTGAAATTTAACATGCTAGTAGTGCTGTCAAAATCAATGGGGGGTCTGTGAAACAAACTTTTTGCATAGAACAAGCCCTTAATGAGTAATTAGCGTAATGATTTAATTAGTGCTAAATAAACTTCGGTTTTACAATAACTTCTGTTGCTTGTTGTAGACTTCTGTAACTTCTGTAGACTAGGTATTTTAAAACACTGAGTTCGCTGCCACGTTCCAGCCGCAAGAACTGAGCCAAAAGCAAAGGCGCCAGAGGCTGGACGCCTATACTTGATTTAGGAACCATTAGACGATTTTTAGTGACTATAAGCAATATTTTATAGATATGACCTGTTTAGTATCCTTGTCGACTAACTAATTTGGTATATTTAGTTACTTTTCGTAATTTTATGGCTCGACAACATACAATTTTTTTTTGCCAAAGAAAGATCAGGACGTGAAGGGTCAGTTAACTTACTGAGGCTAAACAGACCCGCTGACCTTTTGTGACGTAAAAAAAAAAATATATAATATATATAATAATAATTGATCGGCGGCGTGAGGAATCTCCAGACATCGCCGTGACCCCTTGCTCTTCCCTTCACTATGAGGACGCACATTTTACGTCATTCACCTCATCTTCTTGACTATAATAAACCATTATACCATACTCACACTCTTACCGTAGATAACACTAAAGTCGCCAGTCACTTGCCACTGCACTAATGTCGCCAGGCACAATATATTACGAATTTTAGCATCACTACAGACTGATGTGCCACTGAAGACATGTAGTGTGATGTACATAATATAAACTACTGTGCATGCCTCTTTAGTGGCACATAAGTCTGTAATGATGCTATAATTCGTAATATATTGTGCCTGGCGACATTAGTGCAGTGGCAAGTGACTGGCGACTATAGTGTTATCTACGGTAGAGGTATCTGAAGGAATCTGTGAAGGTCTGGAGAAAATAAAACCACTAATAAGGGCGGGAAAGGACTCTAGAATTTTACCGACGAATTAGACGATGAGAATAAAGTATGAGGATTTACGGAAAGATAGATAGAAAATAAAGGAGAGAGAGAGAGAGAGAGAGAGAGAGAGAGAGAGAGAGAGAGAGAGAGAGAGAGAGAGAGAGAAAAAAAAAAAGTGAGTCAGTGAATTAGTAATAACCAAGAACAGCCACAGCATTAACAGACACGCTCTCTCTCTCTCGTGCCTTGTGAAAGACATGGGAAATTAAAGAGAGAAAAGTAAGTGAGTAAGAACAGGCACATAGCAGTCACGCCCTACCTACCTACCTACCACTCCTTCCTCTCTCTCTCAAAATTCTTCCTGGGACATCAACGCCGTGTATACCTCCTCCCCTTTCTCTCTCTCTCTCTTCTCTCTACGTACGGCGTCTTATAACACACACACAACACACACATCACACACCATAAACGAAAATGACTCACACACACACTCTCAACTTCGTGAGTGTCGAAGAAAAAGAAAAAAATAATACGTGTTCATCATATTGTGGTCAAACTTCCTGTGTAGAGTAACTTTCCTACCTTCTACAGTCTACTTACCATTCTTTACGATGAGGAATAAACTTAGTGTGATGTACGTCACTTGAACACTGGTGAGCTTGGTTAAATCCATATTTTGTATTTGGTAGTATTAAGAGTTACCAGATTTACCAGAGAGAGATGATGCGTGCTCTCCCTCTCACGTTTTATGGAACACTGATGCGGCCGATTTCAATGCGATTTGTTTCTTCTCTTTAAAGTTCTCTAGCAAACTGGCTTCACAGGTAAGAAGTTCTCGGCCAATCACAGGCCTTCCTCGTCCCTTCCAGACAGGTGTTAGCCAATCAGGAGACACTATGGTACTTCCTTGCCAGACATAAGATATTATTTATCTATTACTATTTTCACTGACCCATGTAACGGAAATATCTATGGCTTAAACATGAATTACAATAGAGTTTTATGTATTAATATTGGAAACAAAACGAGTGTGGAGGTACTTTAAGGCTCGCTGATTACTATTCAATACAATATGGCTATAAGAGGTTTACTTAATTCATGATGACAGGCCTGTTTTAAGTCATCTATGTACTACAAAAACGTTATTTGAACGTATTAATATCCCAATTTACATTAATATTAAGTCTGAATAGTGTCAGGAGGGAAATAGCGTGTATGGCAACTTTGTGGAGCGGCGATATGGCGGTTGACTCAAAACCTGACAACGCAAGCGATCGATCCACTAAGGAATGTTGTGATGGAGATGTGATAAAACTTCCACTCTTGTACTAATAATGTATCTATCATAGTTTATGTATGTATCTATCTATATATGTATTTTGTATGTATCTTATCATAGCGTTAGGACAAGTGCTTGTGGGCCCTTCGGACCCATGTATTGATGTTTGTAGTAGCAGTATATATTAGACAACATGTGATTGCAAACTCCAATCGTGATGTTGCTGTCGTTGGTCACTGGTCAAAGTGCCTCGGGGTAGACCACGTTCCGTGTGATTCCAACCCTTTGTGTTCCGTGTGATTCCAACCCTTTGTGTTCCGTGTGATTCCAACCCTTTGTGTTCCGTGTGATTCCAACCCTGTGTTCCGTGTGATTCCAACACGCACACAAACGTCCAGGAGTCTAATGAGTTTGTGGAATACGGCAAGACGTTACCGCAGAGTTCATTCATGTAATCTAATCTCTGAGAAGTGTTTTTAGCCCAAAACCCCCCTTCAAAATGATTCAATCGACATGGGACCAAGCCGCTTACCACCTACGATTTATTTGCGATTTTTTGAGCCTACTCTCATCAAAATTGAATTTACAGTTTCGGCTACCCAAAACAGACACAGAGACACAGACAGACACACGGCTACTCCTATAGTATATTAGATGAGGTGAACACAGCCCGAACTTATGACATAGTAGCCACATATACGTTATTGAATGAAGCCTTGGTCACTAGCCAGCCTAAACTATGCTAAACTAGAATAGAGACAGTTCTCCTTCCTATCCTTTACATGCATACTTTCCTTTGATTATTAATTATAGAAGGCACAAAGACAGCAGTTCAAAGAGTGGCGATGAGTCGAGGTTTACAGGGAAAATGCAAGAAAAATGGTAAAACGTAGCTTTAAAAAAAGAAATAAGGAGAAACTGGTTCACAAATAGGGTGGTAAATGATTAGAATGGACTCAGTCATGGGGTAATTAGTGTGGAGTCAATAGGGAACTTTAAAAGGTGGCTAGATAATTTCATGGATGGGGATGAAAGGTGGATGTAGGTAGTGTTAAGTAACAGGAACTACCACGTGTAGGTCTCGCGGCCTCTTGTAGCTTCCTTATGTTCTTATGACTGGTGGATCATCTTGTCTGCCTGTACACTTTCAGTCTTATATATTCACTGTTCGGGTTAAGGGAAGGAAAAGTTAGTCATAAGTACACAAGTAAATATTCTGGATTATTTAAAGAGTTTGGAAAGTTTTAACCCCTTCATGCCCAGATCTTTCTTTACTTTAAAAAAAATTGTATGTTGTCGAGCCATAAAATTGCAAAAAGTAACTGAATATACCAAATTAGTTCGTGGACAAGGATACTAAACAGGTCATATCTATAAAATATTTCTTATTTTCACTAAATATCGTCTAATGGTAGCCAAATTACAATGGAATTACGTTCTGGGCCTCAAGGGGTTAAGACCATGAAATGAAAACTTTTTTTACCGACAACTGACATTTTTATTTATTCACAGGGTTGCCATTAAGTTTCTCTGTTATGCTGTATTTACATGGGAAACCCAACCATACATAAGCTTCTCTCACACATACTCTTCACTGCAGCCATACACACACACACACACTGTTGAATACTATTGCCCTCCTACATACAAACTTCATTATGAGAAGAAATAAACACTCTTTAGAACATTATCTATATCAAAATTTCCCTTGGGTGGCACCTTTTTGACCACATTGTTCAGCCGCATCTTGGAAGAGTCTAGAGCGGAGCCGTCGTAGGCAAACTCACTGAAAAGGAGAACAAAATTATTGGTATAAAGAAAAAAAAAATTGGTATAACAGGTTTTCATAATGACATGTGGGTACCGTAGATAACACTATAGTCACCAGGCCAGTCACTTGCCACTGCACTAATGTCGCCAGGCACCATATATTACGAATTTTAGCATCACTACAGACTTTTATGTGCCACTGAAGAGGCGTGCACAGTAGTTTATATTATGTGCTACATCACACTACATGTCTTCAGTGGCACATAAAAGTCTGTAGTGATGCTAAAATTCGTAATATATTGTGCCTGGCGACATTAGTGCAGTGGCAAGTGACTGGCGACTATAGTGTTGTCTACGGTAGTGTAATACGGAAAAAATGTGAATCCTACAGAATGATGTAACACTTTAGACCAGCTGAGATAAATGAGTGTGGGTATGCTAATGCAAGTATCTCCATACGTGCAGGCAGACAGGCACACATATATTAAACCCTTCACGCCCAGATCTTTCCTTTGCTATATAAAATCGTCTGTGTTAGCCATAAAATTACGAAGTGACTAAATATACCAAATTTACTAGTGGGCAATACTAAACAGGTCATATCTATATAATATTGCTTATATTAACTAAAAATCGTCTAATTGTGGTCAAACTACGATGGAAATTACGTTCTGGGTCTCAAGGGGTTAAATAAAGAAAAAAAAATGTGTAGAAAACATAGGTTACGAATAAAAGAATGATTTAAGAGTGCTGTTCATGCCTTGTGTTAAATCTATTGTAATATCTATAACAATATTGTAAGGTATATTCTGTAAAAGTTTTCATTTACAAATAATTATAAATATTTTTGAGTAATCTGCTTTAAAATAAGTGTCGTGCCATGCGTTGGGCAGCAGGCTATTTGCATGAACAACAAAACAACAAGGGTACATATAAGTTATAAGGATACATATCAGTTATAAGAATACATATCAGTTATAAGAATACATATCAGTTATAAGAATACATATCAGTTATAAAGATACATATCAGTTATAAGAATACATATCAGTTATAAGGATACATATCAGTTATAAGAATACATATCAGTTATAAGGATACATATCAGTTATAAGGATACATATCAGTTATAAGAATACATATCAGTTATAAGGATACATATCAGTTATAAGAATACATATCAGTTATAAGAATACATATCAGTTATAAGGATACATATCAGTTATAAGGATACATATCAGTTATAAGGATACATATCAGTTATAAGGATACATATCAGTTATAAAAACACACAGTCTGCCTTACCTATTGGACAGTCCAAACTTCTTCTGTAAAAACGTGGACAGATCCTCCAAAACAGGCTCCTTGTGAAGGGCAACAAACTGGTTCCGGCAGATCTGACAACACAACGCTGATTTAATAACTAGTTGAAATCCAGGTATACATAATAATATGAATTTCAATCATCTCGGGTCAATTCCCTACACTAAAAAAAATCAGGATTTCTTCTCCATTTTGATCATTCATAAAAAAATATAATCAAATATAACATAACATACTCTTCCTGACTGAAACTCATCTAATTAAAAAATATTACTAATTCAATCTCAACTCTCCTGGTGTTTGCATTGTGTAAATCTATGAATTTCCTTTGTGACATCTCGTAAGACTTGCATTTATTTCCCTCCCTGATCCTTGATAAGATTGGCATAGCCTTATTCCGTGATATCCCCACATGGCGAACTCACAAACTTCTCTATATACCTCTTCTTCTTCCTCTTCCTATACGTATATACCTCTAATGTACATAATCAATTTACATCAACAGTATTTTCTAGAGTTCTTTAGCTTCTTCTATCTTCTTTATATACCTCTAATGTACATAATCAATTTCCATCAACAGTATTTTCTACAGTTCTTTAGCTTCTTCTATCTTCTTTATATACCTCTAATGTACATAATCAATTTACATCAACAGTATTTTCTAGAGTTCTTTAGCTTCTTCTATCTTCTTTATATACCTCTAATGTACATAATCAATTTCCATCAACAGTATTTTCTACAGTTCTTTAGCTTCTTCTATCTTCTATATATACCTCTAATGTACATAATCAATTTACATCAACAGTATTTTCTAGAGTTCTTTAGCTTCTTCTATCTTCTATATATACCTCTAATGTACCTAATCAATTTCCATCAACAGTATTTTCTACAGTTGTTTACCTTGTTCATGATGTTAACAGAGCAGGCGTGCGTCCAGAAGCAGTCATGCACGGAGACAAAGGAGATGCCGGCTTCCTGGCAGTGGAGGGACGTCAGCATCATGTGTGTGGAGTCCAGAGAGTGAATGAAGTTGGGAGGAAAGGCATTCTTCTGCTTCATAACATTGGGCTTCCTGTGAAATAAAACATTGAAAAGAATATGTAGTTTAATGAATATAGAGAAAATATTAACCCCTTGAGGCCCAGAACGTAATTTCCATTGTAATCTGGGTACCATTAGACGATTTTTAGTGAATATAAGCCATGTTTTATAGATATGACCTGTTTTGTATCCTTGTCCACTACCTAATTTGGTATATTTAGCCAGTTGACGTAATTTTATGGCTAACAACAGACAATTTTATACAGTAAATTAAATATCTGGGAGTGAAGGGGTTAGAAGCAAATGATGTGATTGACAAATATTAGCAATTGAATGTTACAACCAAAAATTGATTGTTAAGAAAATAAGGAAGCTACAAGAGGCCGAAACATGACAAGAAAACAGGAGCAAAACATTCATAAGAAAATGGATGTTGATGCATAAAGAAAAAATTATCTAAAACAAACTAGACGATTGAGAAAAAATAGCTATTGAATATCATAATCATAGAAAGAAACCAATTCTATCTATACTCTGTTTTTTTTAACGAGGTGAAAAATCCTGCCCCCTTGCTGCTTACTGACTGATATTTGATGCCAGGAGAAGGGAATACTACGGTTCTAATAAATTTCAGTTGTATTTTATCATAGTTAACCATATTAGGCATCATTTTAAGCATGAGACCTTAAGATAGCATGAAAGTTTCGCCTCGTTAAAAAAGAAAAACTATAGGATTATTGTTTCAGCAGTTGCAAATTCACCCAAAACAAAATATGTTAACCCCTTCACGCCCAGATCTTTCCTTTGCTATAAAAAATTGTGTGTTGTTAGCCATAAAATTACGAAAAGTATCTGAATATACCAAATTAGTTAGTGGACAAGGATAGTAAGCAGGTCATATCAATAAAACATTGCTTATATTAACTAAAAATCATCTAATGGTACCCAAATTACAATGGAAATTACGTTCTGGGTCTCAAGGGGTTAAATAGATACTCGATAACAACCATGATTCACTAAGTCAGTATCAACATAAATTAAGAGCATACAGTCCTTACATAAGAAGAACATAAGAACATAAGAAAATAAGGAAGCTACAAGAGGCCGCGAGACCTACACGTGCTAATTCCTGTTGCTTACATGAAAGAGTCTGTGTAGAATGTTGAGGGTAGCTTGGCCAGGGATAACTGGTCTCCGATAAACTTGCTGTAGGGCTGCACCACAGGCAGCCCCAAGGGTGTCACATACTCCAGGTTCTCACTTCTAGTCTGTAATAAACACACACAAAAAAAAAATTATTGAGTAAACTAATTAACTGTCTAATAAACTAATAATTTACTAATGCTTCTATAACTGTCTAATAAACTAATAATTTACTAATGCTTCTATAACTGTCTAATAAACTAATAATTTACTAATGCTTCTATAACTGTCTAATAAACTAATAATTTACTAATGCTTCTATAACTGTCTAATAAACTAATAATTTACTAATGCTTCTATTTTTCCACCTTCTTATGACTTCAATCTTTAAATCTTTTCAAGAGAGGAGTGACAAGACACCTCCCGAACTAAATTGGTCCACCCTCCTTTCTAAAAAAACCCAAAAAACTATAAGAAAGAATTGAACACATTTTTTTATCAACATTACTAAAGAGTCAATAACGACAAGACATCCGACATACATACCTCCGAGACGACCTTAGCACAATCCGTGAACCAGTTTTGAATCTCTTTGGTTGAGGTGAACATTTTCTCGAGGCAGAGGAAAGTTTTATTCACTAAGTAGTGTGACGCTGCCCACCGCTGGCTTGAAGGGAAAGCATCCAAGGCTGCATAAAAAAGAAAGAAAAAAAAAAAAAAAAAGAGGGTCAATATTGCTTTCCTCTCCTGTTTTGGCACCCATAGAAAAATAGATCATGTATAGAAAAATAGGTCATGTATAGAAAAATAGGTCATGTATAGAAAAATAGGTCATGTATAGAAAAATAGGTCATGTATAGTCTATTTTATTTAACGAGGCAAAAAGTCGTGCCCCTTGCTGCTTCCCGACTGATATTTGATGCCAGGAGAAGGGAATACTACGCTTCTTCTAAATTTCAGTTGTATTTTATCATAGTTAACCCTATTATCAGGTAAACACAGGCATCATTTTAAGCATGAGACCTTAAGATAGCATGGAATTTTTGCCTTGTTAAAAAAAATAGACTATAGTAAAATGTTAAATAATTTCTATAGTCATGTACAGTATATAAAGTAAATATTGAAATTTTAGTTTTATGTATGTGAGATTAACCCCTTGAGACCCAGAACGTAATTTCCATTGTAATTTGGGTACAGTTAGACGATTTTTAGTGGATATAAGCAATATTTTATCGATATGACCTGTTTAGTATCCTTGTACACTATCTAATTTGGTATATACAGTTACTTTTCGTTATTTTATGGCTAATAACAGAGGATTTCATATAGCAAAGGAAAGATCTGGGCGTGAAGAGGTTAAGACCCAGGGCAAATAAACAAGACAGGTTGGTATACACTACAGATTATCTAACGCCAATACATATGATCATATTACTAATACTGCAATACAGCATAGCATCATCTGTAATACATCTGTCTTTACCAGTTGTGAGTCCATACATCCCCTCATCCTTCAGATCCATCCATCCATTTCATCCATATCCATTACCATCTATCCATCCATCCCTCATACATCCCCATAACTCATAAGAACATAAGGAAGCTACAAGAGGCCGTGAGACCTGCACGTGGTAGTTCCTGTTACTTAACACTACCTACATCTACCTTTCATCCCCATCCATGAATTTATCCAGCCTCCTTTTAATCCCTTCACACCCAGATCTTTCCTTTGCTATAAAAAAATTGTCTGTTGTTAGCCATAAAATTACGAAGTCACTTAATATACCAATATTTTTAGTTGACAAGGATTGCTTATAATATAATTGCTTATAATCACTAGAACTCGTCTAATGGTACCCAAATTACAATGGAAATTACGTTCTGGGTCTCAAGGGGTTAAAGTTCCCTATTGACTCTGCACTAACTAATGGAAGAAAGAAATGTCCTTACAGAAAAAGAATGATCCACACTAAACAATAGCCTGTCCTGGGCATACATTTCTAGCTGCCTTTACCTTTAAGCTGTTTCTCTATCTGGAGTCGAGCGCCGTATCTGGTCACGCCGTACACAGTGGTCATGACAGTCTGCTTGATAACCTTGCGCTGCACAAAGCCCTGCAGCACCTCGGCCACGGCATTGCCCTCTGCAGCATCCCTCGCTCTCTCAGCTTCAACCAATGCAGCAACATCGGAATACACATCCTGCAATACAAAACACATATACTACCTTCCTTATTTTCTTATGTTCTTAAGTTATGTAAAAAAAAAAAAAAATCAAGTAATAGGTAAACCTTCACAAATCTGGCACTGCCCTGAGGTGCCTGTAACACATATAAAGACTAGAGGTATCCCTTTCTTCTCCTGTTTTGACCATTGCATGCATAGGAAAATAGATTATTCCAGAATGTGCAGGGCTAACCACCTGAGTCCTCAAAAGAAAAAAAGAAAAAAAAAAAAAAAAAAAAAAAAAAAAAAACCACGAAAAAAACCCCAAGAAAATAAATCTTGAAATTATAATAAAAAAATAAAAAATAAAAATCTTCATGAATCTGGCACTGACCTGAGGTGCCTGACTGGGTGCCAGGTTGACAGATATGGCCCCGATCTTGTCCCGGCCCAGGGCTGCGTAGTGCTGCAGGCCGTTGCAGGAGCCGTCCTGGTGTACGGGGAGCTGCGAGACATACTCCTCGGGGTTGCCGCTACGGAGGGCTAAAGCCAACTGCAAGGAAGAAATATATAGATGGTAAATAATAGCAAAAAAAGAAGTCTAATTATGGAGTAAAAATGTCACTCGTGCGATCGTAAATGCGAGTGTGAGTCCATCGTACATCGAGTAGAGGGTATAAATGGTTGAATTATGGGACTGTAAATATTTTTGAGTGAAAGAGAAATACACATCAATTTCTTTCATACAACCGGCCTTCTCCCAAACAGGAGGGGAGGCACGTCGTCATAAAGAAAGAAATAGCTATTGTCTTTTTGTTACTATGGCACACCATCAATAAATACACATAACAATAACATCAATAAATATACATAACAATAACATAAAAACATAAAACAAAAATAACATAAAACCAAAAAAAAAAAAAAAAAAAAAAAAAAAAAAAAAAAAAAAAAAAAAAAAAAAAAAAAAAAAAAAAAATATATATAGTAGAATACGAACAAAAAAATAATAAATAAATAAATAAATAAATAAATAAATAAAAACAAACATAAACCTATACCACAACTTAAAATGGGTCAAAGGGTCACCTCTTTACAGGCGGCGAGTGTCTGCCAGGGTTCGTCACTCTTGGCCCACCAGCGCCGGCCTGTGAGGGGCTGGTCGGCAGAGTCCAGGATGTCTTCCATGATGCCCTCACAGTACTTGATGCGCTCCACGATGGGCAGCCTCTTCACCAGGCCTGTCAGGTTGATCAGGTGAAGCTGGAACACAAGAATATATAATTAAGTCTCTCTCTCTCTCTCTCTCTCTCTCTCTCCCTCCTCTCTCTCCTCTCTCTCTCTCTCTCTCTCTCTCTCTCTCTCTCTCTCTCTCTCTCCTCTCTCTCTCTCTCTCTCTCTCTCTCTCTCTCTCTCTCTCTCTCTTTCTTTTCACTAGTCCCGTCAGGTTGATAAGGTGAAGCTGCAACACAAGAATATATAACTTAAGTATCTCTCTCTTTCTCTCTCACTAAGTATTTTAACACTCAGCATGGAACAAAAGAATATATAAGTTAAGTATCTCTCTCTCTCTCTCTAAGTATTTTAACACTCAGCATGGAACAAAAGAATATATAAGTTAAGTATCTCTCTCTCTCTCTCTAAGTATTTTAACACTCAGCATGGAACAAAAGAATATATAAGTTAAGTATCTCTCTCTCTCTCTCTAAGTATTTTAACACTCAGCATGGAACAAAAGAATATATAAGTTAAGTATCTCTCTCTCTCTCTCTAAGTATTTTAACACTCAGCATGGAACAAAAGAATATATAAGTTAAGTATCTCTCTCTCTCTCTCTAAGTATTTTAACACTCAGCATGGAACAAAAGAGTATATAAGTTAAGTATCTCTCTCTCTCACTAAGTATTTTAACACTCAGCATGGATGATGAGCAAAGTTTGATGAGCAGATGATGAGTTTGTTTTGATGAGTTGAATGAGTATGAGCTTAATAAGTTTTGACTGCAATAACAAGAGTCAACATTTTCAAACTGTCCAACCCTATAGTAAACTTTCAAGCAATTAAATAGTGACATACAGGACGAGGTATGCATTGCTTTGACAAGACATCCTACCTTGAGCCACCACAGACCATCCGGGCCCAGTTTTTCCCCCTTAGCAAAGTGGAGGATGGAGCGGAAGACGTCGGAGCTGAGGTGGTTGAGGTGGGGCGGACAGGGGTACACGCGCCCCCGGAAGTCCATGTTGTGGGGGAACCAGAACACTCGATCCCGAAACTGTGGGGGCAACGGTCTTAATAGAGGAAAATCTTATGTTATATTGCAAGATAAAACAATGCTTCTATTAACGTATTAAACTGTGCAGGGCGATGTTAACAGAAGAAAATATAATGTTATTGTAAGATAAAACAATGCTTCTATTAACGTATTAAACTGTGCGGGGCGACGGTCTTAATAGAGGAAAATATAATGTTATTACAAAAGAAAACAATGCTTCTATTAACGTATTAACCCCTTCACACCCAGATCTTTCCTTTGCTATATAAAAAACGTCTGTTGTTGAGCCATAAAATTACGAAAAGTAACTGAATATAACGAATTAGTTAGAGGAAAAGAGAAGATACTTTGATCCTATCTAGACACTTTGCAAGTACCAACTACAAGGTTATTGACTATACAAAGCGCCACCACACCAGGACGAACTTGGCGGACTCGAAGCGCTGACCGAATGCAGGGTCTCTACACTCGGACCGCGCGCTCTACCACCAGGCCACCCTGGCGGGTTAGTTAGTGGACAAGGATACTAAACAGGTCATATCTATAAAACATTGCTTATATTAATTAAAATTGTCTTATGGTACCCAAATTACAATGGAAATTACGTTCTGGGTCTCAAGGGGTTAAACTGTGGAGGTGACGGTCTTAATAGAGGAAATAAATGTTATTGCATGAGAAAACAATGCTGGTATTATTATTATTATCTTTTTTTCATCACTAAGGACTGGCCATGAGCAAAAAAACAAAATAAAAGTAACAAAAAGCCCGTTTAGTTGCCAATCTGACATGTCTTAAATATTATCTTTTCTAGTCTTCTCTTAATTTTCTCTATTCATGAAAGAAACCCAGAGACTTGTACTAACATGATGAGCCAGGTAACAAAAAGCCTGTTTAGTTGCCTATCCCTTTAAAGAAGACAGTAAGAGAATAAAGAAATCCCCCAAAAAACCCACTCCAAAAAATATAGACCCCCCAAAACACAAAAAAAAATAGACCCCAAAAAACACAAAAAAAAAATATAGGCCCCCAAAAACACACTAAAAAAATATAGGCCCCAAAAACACACAAAAAAAATATAGGCCCCCAAAAACACACAAAAAAAATATAGGCCCCCAAAAAAACCCACTCCAAAAAATATAGACCCCCCAAAACACAAAAAAAAATAGACCCCAAAAAACACAAAAAAAAAATATAGGCCCCCAAAAACACACTAAAAAAATATAGGCCCCCAAAAACACACAAAAAAAATATAGGCCCCCAAAAACACACAAAAAAAATATAGGCCCCCAAAAACACACTAAAAAAAAAATATATCTATATATATAGCCCCCCCCACAAAAAAAATAAAATATATATATGTAGGCCCCCAAAAAGCACAGAAAAAAACCACGGGAAAAAAACTTTCCACCAGACAAACAAATAAAAAACAAGACAATCTTTTATAGTAAAGGAAACATCTGGGCGTGAAACGGTGAATCAATCTCTAGTCATGAAAAAAACAGACGTGTACTAACATGCTGAGCCAAGGACAGCTTGTAGAGGGCGTCACACCACAGGGAATGCATCTCGTTCTTCCGCTGTTCGTGTTCCAGCCGTTGGTTCTGAATCTTACGTATCTCCATGCTGCTCATGCCGGGCCGGGGTTTGTCCGGCTCGGGGCACTGCGAGGGCGGCCGCGGAATGTCCAGTTCTTCACAACCGTTGCTGTTAAAGAGCTGTGAGGAAAGGCAATGTTGTAATTTGAACCCCTTGAGGCCCAGAATGTAATTTCCATTGTAATTTGGCTACCATTAGATGATTTTTAGTGAATATAAGCAATATTTTATAGATATGACCTGGTTAGTATCCTCGTCCACTAGCTAATTTTGTTTATTTAGTTACTTTTCGTAATTTTATGGCAGACAACAGACTATTTTATGCAGCAAAGGAAAGATCTGGGCGTGAAGGGGTTAATCCTGCTTCTATTTTTCCACCTTCCTACGACATAAATTTTTTCAAGAGAGGAGTGACAAGATACCTCCTGAACGAAATTAGCCCCCCCCCCCCCTTTCTATATTCTATTACTAACCATAACAATAAATATACGGTAGTTCAGCCCTACCTCCACAATGATGTCCAGCATGGGTTTGTTGACTCTCCAGGGTATTGAGCTGAGCTGGTTGAGGGAATCCATGACCGGGTACAGCTGTTGGTTGCCACACTCCTCCATGCGCTGCCGCTGCTGGTATGCATTGTAAGGCAACCTGCAATCAGGGAAACAAGGGAGGATATTAATTATACAATACTTTACTTTATGGCTAGCAAACAAGATTCTTAGGCAGGCATTGTAGGCAGGCTTAGGTATCCATTGTAAGGCAACCTGCAATCAGGGAAAAAAGGGAGGATATTCACAGTACAATGGGGAGGGGAGGCGATAGCAGAGTGGTTAGCGTCTCCGAGTGGCGTTCTCAGTGACTCGAGTTCGATCCCCGATGAGAACCAAAATTCATTTAAAATCTTTCTATACCGTCAAGTGGCCTAAGAACACCCACATGCTGCCCATTAACTCTACCTTCGATTGCGAATGTATCGGAGGACACAGGGGGGCAGCATGAGCCTCTAATCACAGGCGTCACTATAAAAATCCTGCCTGCGCCACCACGGGCGAGGGCCAACCATCACAGCCCTCAAGTGAACCTCCAGGGCCTACCATACGAGCCTTAGAAGTCACTGCCTGCAGGCGCTATAGGCACAAATGTAAAATAAATAAATAAATCAATCAATCTCTTACCTGACAATCTTGGCATCATTGAGCAGGTATCCTCCCAGCCTTGTGGAGACCCAGGGTATGGGCGGACACACCATGGGCGACACCACAGACTCAAACGTGAGGGTGGGTTTGGCCGCCTTCTGGTACAGCTCCACCAGGGACGGCGACGGCTTGATCTCATCCACTATGCGGTAGCCTTTGGTTCGTTCCACCTCGTACACGGCCGGATACACGTGTCTGGAAAACCATTGCCATGCGGATGAGTGAACATAATAACATAAGAAAATAAGGAAGCTACAAGAGGCTGCGAGACCTACACGTGGTAGTTCCTGTTACTTAACACTACCTACATCCACCTGTCATCCCCATCCATGAAATGATGTAGCCTCATTTTAAAGCTTCCTGGATGATATGAGTGGATGAGGCAATGAATGTGGCAGGAACAGAAAGGAGACAATGAATTAAGATCCCAAGTGAAATAACCAAGGGAAGAGTTGACAAGATTGTTAACGAAGGAGACAAAGTTGAAGAGGACCTATGAAGCGATACTGAGCGTCAAAGGTCACAAGAAGAAGAGGAAGAGGAAGGCTAGGTGGAAAGATTGGGAAAAGTACAACAGCAATGTGAGACGCAAGGTTTATGTGCTTAAGCATAGAATATGACTTATTTGTTAAATCTACTTTCTTGGTCAGACTTTCTTCAGCCTTATGAGAAAGTCACACTGATGGACAAGGTGTTGGTATTAATAAATATAAAACCCACTGTCAGTTTTTATATAGACACTTGATACTTTTCGTTAATTACTGATTAGAGCAATTTTCTGGTCCATGACTGATTTGGCATATTATGTCATTTCTTTTGAAGTATTTGTGGACAATAAAATATCTATCTATCTATCAGTCTGTCTGCACACACAAACCCTACATACTTTTGAGCATTGAGGAGGGGATTAGACAGCATCACTTTCAACCTGTTGGTATATATGAGCATAAAAACCCCCACTGTTATGGTATATGAGCATAAAAAAAACCACTGTTAGTCTGTCTGCACACACAAACCTAACATACTTTTGAGCATGTAGGTTTTGATGTGATTTTATTTTTTGTTTATATATTTATTTTTAGCGTTTTTTTTGTGGTATATATTTTTTGGAGTGGGTTTTCACAGCATCACTTTCAACCTGTTGGTATATATGAGCATAAAAAAACCCACTGTTAGTCTGTCTGCACACACAAACCTAACATACTTTTGAGCATTGAGGGGGTTCCACAGCATCACTTTCAACCTGTTGGTATATATGAGCATAAAAAACCCACTGTTAGTCTGTCTGCACACACAAACCTAGCATACTTTTGAGCATTGAGGGGATTCCACAGCATCACTTTCAACCTGTTGGTCTATATGAGGCGCTTATTTTAGAAAGTTGATAAGCGCCAGAAACAAAAACTGAGGAAATGGCTTCAAAGTTTTTCTTTTCTATGTTCAAAATGTCACATCTTTTAAGGGGAGCGTCACACGAATATTTCTGGAAATATTTGTGTGACGCTCTCCTTAAAAGATATGACATTTTGAACATAGAAAAACCTTCAGTCTATTTTCTCAGTTTTTATTTCGTGGCGCTTATTGACTTTCTGAAATAAGCGCCTCATATGAGCATCAAAAATCCCACTGTTAGTCTGTCTGAACACACAAACCTAACATACTTTTGAGCATTGAGGGGGTTCCACAGCAGCACTTTCAGCAGTATGATGGAGTACATGTATTTGCCGATGGATGAGAGGACGGTGGTGGGCCATTCCACGGGACTGTGCTCCACCGCCGGTCCACTCCTATGCAACTCCGCCAGCTCCTGCCACCGCACCCTCGGAATGTAGGTGACGTCGCCTGAAATATTGTGGCATATTACATGAATGGTTGATAAAGAAACGTGGGGAAAATATGTAGGTGACGTCGCCTGAAATATTGTGGCATATTACATGAATGGTTGATAAAGAAACGTGGGGAAAATATGTAGGTGACGTTTCCTGAAATATTGTGGCATATTACACAAATGGTTGATAAAAAAACGTGGAAAAATAAAAGTAGGTGACGTCATAAAATATTGTGCAAATTACATGAATGGTTTGATAAGAACCGTTGGGACAATGTAGGTGACGTTTCCTTGAAATATTGTGGCATATTACACAAGTGGGGGGGAATCATAAAATAATAATAGATAGAATAATAACTCAATACAATAATAATAATGAGGATAATCAATAATAATAATAATAATAATAAATGCTACAAACCTTCCTCTTTGTTCTCCAGATACCAGGTGATGTAGTCCTTGTAGACAGCCTTCAGCTTGTCCAGCACGCCCACCTCCTGCTTGTACTGGACCGCGTAGCGCATGTACACAAGCTCCCCGAGGCGGCGGAACATCATGTACTTGCTGAGGGAAAAGCCGCTGGAGCCTCAGCCACCTGAATCTCTGGGGAATCATAGACATAGAAATAAGAAGTACCAGATGCCCGAGACTCACGTGATAGTTCCGCTACTTAACACTACTACATCACTTTCTCCCCATCCATGATTTATTAGCCTCTTTTAAGCTCTCTAGACTCCGACAATACCTGTGTGAACATCAATCATTCACACCCTATTGTGAACCAGTTTTCCTATCTTTAAATCTACGTTTTTCCGGCTTGAATCCGTTAATCAATAGAAAGAGGGAAAAACTGGATCACAAATTATGTTACGTTAACCCTTTGAGACCCAGAACGTAATTTCCATTGTAATTTGGGTACCATTAATTTTTTTTTAGTGAATATAAGCAATATTTTATAGATATGACCTGTTTAGTATCCATGTCGACTAACTAATTTGATATATTCAGTTAGTTTTCGTAATTTTATAGCTGACAAGAGACAATTTTACATAGCAAAGGAAAGATCAGGGCGTGAAGGGGTTAATAATCAAGAAATACATCCGAGAATTACCTGCATCATCACATTGATAAAGTCGTCGGCCGGCAGACTCTGCAGGTAGGGGTAAATGGACATTCTTCTGTCCAGGCCACTGCCATAGAATGACTTTTTCATCACTGCCAGCTGATTGATGAAGGTTTGATGCAGCACACCACGCCATTGCTCTTCCCAGTCATCAAGAACCTTTCTCTGTAATAAATGACGCCATGTGTTATGTGTAATCCTCCCGTGAAGGAGGATTAACCCCTTGAGACCCAGAACGTAATGACCTGTTTAGTATCCTTGACCCTTTGGTAGCGCAGAGTTGGGGAGCCAAGTGCCTACCCAACGAAGCTTACTAATGCAATTTTTTTATCAAATATCACAAAGTCTTTCTTCCCTATTGTTGGGGTCTACCAAAGGACTGTGAAATCGTCTCCATGGAATATCACTCCAAGAAGGTGGTAGCAAGATTTTAGCCTAATCTGAAGTATCTAACTTGTCTTCTTAAAATTACTATGGAATATTAGTTGACCACTTTGGATATTTTCACTTAAGAAAAAATAAAACTGTAAACAAATACAATCAAGAATGCCACAAGAAACCTACTTGATCCCGGACTGTGTTCATCACAATGGTTTGCAAACATTAAACTTTTTGCATATAAAAGATATTTTCAATAGCTCGGTAAAAAAAAATAAAAAAATAAATGTCAGTTGTAATGTAGCTACTTACATAATGGTGTGTATCCTCTGACTCCTTTTTCTTTTCAATACTGTTGATGACCAGTTCACTGCTGGCTTCCAGGGCAAACTGTTCCTCCACCCATTCACTGAGCATGTCGGGCGTCACCACTCCCTGCGCCGGGGATGCCATCTGGAGGACACAAGGGCACAAGGCTAGGACATATAAAAAAATACCACGGCAAGACCTTTACAACATGCGTGAATGGGAAAAAATGAGATAGAACCATTACACAAGAGATTTGCAACATTCATTTGAGTTCAAAATTCTCATTTGCACTTCTAGGTTTTTAGGCATTCATGGGCTGTAGAAAAAATGATGAAAAGAGAGAAAAAAGTGTACCTTAGTGGAGTGAATAGTTTTGTTGAGTTCGTTGACCAGGCTGCAGGAGTACTCGGTGGCGACCTTGACTTGCTCCACCTCAAAGCCCGGGTCAAGGAGAGTGACGGCCTGCAGCGCGTAACTCACATCATCAGGAAGGACGTCAGCGAGGCGGAACACGTCTTGTACGGTGATGCCCTGTGTGGAAAACAAGGCATTTATACATAATTTTGATGCCCTGGTGTGGAAAACAAGGCATTTATACATAATTTTGATGCCCTGGGTGGAAAACAAGGCATTTATACATAATTTTGATGCCCTGGTGTGGAAAACAATGCATTTATACATAATTTTGATGCCCTGGTGTGGAAAACAAGGCATTGATACGTCATTTTGATGCCCTGGTGTGGAAAACAAGGCATTGATACATAATTTTGATGCCCTGGTGTGGAAAACAAGGCATTGATACATAATTTTGATGCCCTGGTGTGGAAAACAAGGCATTTATACATAATTTTGATGCCCTGGACGGAAAACAAGGCATTGATACATAATTTTGATGCCCTGGACGGAAAACAAGGCATTGATACATAATTTTGATGCCCTGGTGTGGAAAACAAGGCATTGATACATAATTTTGATGCCCTGGACGGAAAACAAGGCATTTATACATAATTTTGATGCCCTGGTGTGGAAAATAAGGCATTTATACATAATTTTGATGCCCTGGGGTGGAAAACAAGGCATTTATACATAATTTTGATGCCCTGGGGTGGAAAACAAGGCATTTATACATAATTTTGATGCCCTGGGGTGGAAAACAAGGCATTGATACGTAATTTTGATGCCCTGGGCCAGAAAACAAGGCATTGATACATTGGTTTTCTGTGCTTGTGTGTGTGTTTTGATGTATTGTGATTTTATATTTTTTGTTTATATATTTTTTGGAGCGTTTTTTTTTGTGGTACAGGTTGAAGTTCCCAAACTCGGCAACCTCGGGACCAGCGCCGAGCCGAGTAATGGAATTTTCCGACTTTTAGAACATAGATATATTAAGGGGAAAAAAAGCATGAAAATCACATGAAAAAAATGAAATAGTTAACACATTGTTCTTCCTTTTCTTTTCACTTCCACCAGTAGGTGTTCCTGGACGTTTGGGAGCCATAATACCAATAACAGACCTGTAGAAGTACACAAAATAACAGTGTACACAACTCTACAGTCACAACACCACTGAACAATAACAACAAACAAATCGGTGGGAGAAACCAAGCGGCCTAGTGTGGTGGCACCTAGCGGCCGACCCGGCAACTACGAGCCGTGTTTTGGAAAATCCGGAACCATAGCCGAGTTTTGGGTGGGTGTTGCCGAGTCTTGGGATGCCTAGTTTGGGAACTTCAACCTGTATATATTTTTGTGTGTTTTTTGGGGCCTATATTTTGATTTTGTTTTTTGGGGTCTATATTTTTTTAGTGTTTTTTTGTCCATTTGTCATTGTGTCATCCTTGTCCATTAGCTAATTTGGTTTATTTCGTTACTTTTTCGTAGTTTTATGGCTAACAACAGACAATTTTATATAGCAAAGGAAGGATCTGGGCGTGAAGGGGTTAAGGAGACAAGACTAACGCTGCAAGTCTCACCTCGTCCTTCATGTCGTCAAGGTACACTCTGATGCTCTCCGTAGTCCCCGCCGACTTGCCTTGCCGCCCTAAGCAGCTCAGCAACAAGGCATACGTGGTTTCCGTCGGCTTCACGCCATCTTCCTTCATATATTTGAAAAGCTCCTTCATCTTCTTAATATTTCTCTGTGGAAAAAAATCAGGAATTATAACTTGAATAATAGTGGGGGAGTATTTGTTTGGAGAGGGGAATGTGGAAGAAGCCAAAAGAACAATCAACAGTTTTTGGATGACCAGAGAAAATAAGAGGAAAGAAAGAGAAAGAAACTAAAAGACAGAATAAGAGAAGACAACTAACTAAAGACCCAGACAGCAAGAAGAAACACGTCAGGGAGTGCCGTTGAAAAAGGCCTGACTCCCGACCAACAACTGAACTGAACCGAGACCCCAAAACACAAAAAAACAAAAACACAACGCAGTGGCAGATTGATTGAATGATTGATTGTAAAGCCGAATGAGGGGAAATGTGTCAGTCATAATAGATCATATGGCACTATGGCAAAGAGTACATAAGGGAGGGGTTAGAGAGAAAGGTCATATGGCACTATGGCAAAGAATACATAATGAAGGGATTAGAGAGAGAGTGTGAAACAGCGAGGGATAGTGAGAGGTGGCAGACTCAGAGGCAGAGTAACTCCAGTCACACGGTGGATGAAGGAATGGGAATGGGATGGAATGGGAATGGGTTGGGAATGGGAATGGGGTTGAATAATGGGGTTGGGAATGGAAGGGAATGGGAATGGGAATGGGAATGGGGTTGGGAATGGGAATGGGGTTGATAATGGGAGTGGGATTGGGAATGGGGATTGGGAATGGGAATGGGGTTGGGAATGGGAGCGGGGTTGGGAATGTGGGAATGGGAATGGGGTTGGGAATGGGAAGGTTGGGAATGGGAATGGGAATGGGAATGGGGTTAAAAGGAAATCCTGAGTCTTAGTGTGTGGCAAGGAACACTAGCCTGGGATGTCAGTGTGTTTGAGAAAAGACCAATTGTATAAGCGTAGATATAAAAAGGAAATAAGGAAAAACTGGTTCACAAATAGGGTGGTAAATAATAGGAATGGACTCAGTAGACAGGTAGTTAGTGCAGAGTCATTGGGGAGCTTTAAAAGAAGGCTATGTAATTTCATGGATGGGGATGAAAGGTGAATGTAGGTAGTGTTAAGTAACAGGAACTACCACGTGTAGGTCTCGTGGCCTCTTGTAGCTACCTTATTTTCTTATGTACAGTAACAAGAATAAAAATATCATTAGACTTTACTTCAATGTCTAAATCTATGCTTCAGTTATCTGCTCATGCATAAGAAAACCTATTAGACTTTACTTCACTGTCTAAATCTATGCTTCAGATATCTGGCCATGCATATAAGAAAACCTATTAGACTTTACTTCACTGTCTAAATCTATGCTTCAGTTATCTGGCCATGCATATAAGAAAACCTAATAGACTTTACTTCACTGTGTAAATCTATGCTTCAGTTATCTGCCCATGCATATAAGAAAACCTATTAGACTTTACTTCACTGTGTAAATCAATGCTTCAGATATCTGGCCATGCATATAAGAAAACCTATTAGACTTTACTTCACTGTGTAAATTAATGCTTCAGATATCTGGCCATGCATCTATAGCCTTCATTTCATAGTCTGCACAAGAATTACTTTGTTGGCATATCCTTGAAGCACCAGGTTGTAAGGCTCGATGGAGCTGACTTTGTGACACTCATCCTTGCGGGTGGAGTGATGGGCACACTGGCGGTAGTAGAGCAGCGTGTGGGCTGCCCGGTTCAGCATCCCAAGATTGATCTGCGAGAAAGTATCACAATATAATCTACCACATAAAAACCTGGACCCCTGGAAACCCAGAACGTAATTTCTATTGTAATTTGGGTAACATGACATGATTTTTTGGTAAATATAAGCACTATTTTATAGATATGACCTGTTTAGTACCTTTGTCGGCTAACTAATTTGGTATATTCTGTTACTCTTTGTAATTTTATAGCTCGACAACATAATTTTTTTTTTATAGCTAAGGAAAGATCTGGGTGTGAAGGGGTTTCAGACAAAATAAGACATGAAACTGAATGCCATTTTTCTCCACCCAACATAAAGGTACGGTGACTCACACACACACTGATGTACGCGGCAAGTGACTGATTAAAACTGGCTTCCCGTCCTCTTCTTCTGACTTCCTTAAAATATTTCTCTTCATCTTTCTTCACTTTCTTATGCTTCTTTGTTGCCTTCTTGGCCTTGGCTGCTGGGGGAGGCTTGGCGGCAGCGTCGGGTACACCTTCCTGCGCCCCCATCTCTTCCTCCTCCAAAACACTAACCTCCGGACCAGACCACAGCTGTTTGGATTGCGATTTCAATACTTTTTTCTTGGATAAAGTTGACATAGTTTTCTGACCAACTGCAGGGCTCAAACTCCCTTTATTTACATTAGTAGTGGGTCTTTTGGCTATCACTTTCTTTTTCTTTGGAATCTTGGCACTTTTCTTTCCACTTATTGATGACACTGCACTGCTACCTTCACTGCCGTGTAAGACATTTTCCTGCTCACCGACTGAGGCTTGAATTTCACTGCTTGGAAATCCTACAGGTAGTGATGTGCTGAACTGTCGATCTAATTCATTTTCAATTTTTCCCTTTCCCTCGCTAATCCTCAGGGCGTCAGAAACAGTGTCCGGCAACAAGAAACAGGAGTCGTAGGTGTGCGTCAGCCTTTGGTTCCATCTGACGTCATCGCTAACGTTGCGGTAAAACGTCCAACTATCCTGCGATAAGGACTTGTAAATATTTCTATCACTCTCACACACAACTTCACTACCAGATTTCACAGTACTTTCCCTTGGCCTAGCAGGAGGTGGAGGCACTTTACTGGTGGGGGTAATAGCGGCAGCAGCAGCACCACTTGCCAGCGGGTGTTCGGACAGTAGGCAGCTGTGCATTTGCTTGTTAGCGCAGCCTTTTTCTTCTGACACTGTAATGGAAAGGAACAAAGATTAAATTCACATCAAGCTTGGCGATGACACTGCTTCTGACACTATAATAGAAAGGAAACAAAGATTAAATTCATATCAAGCTTGGCGATGACACTGCTTCTTCTGACACTATAATAGAAAGGAAACAAAGATTAAATTCACATCAAGCTTAGTGATGACACTGCTTCTTCTGACACTATAATAGAAAGGAAACAAAGATTAAATTCACATCAAGCTTGGCGATGACACTGCTTCTTCTGACACTATAATAGAAAGGAAACAAAGATTAAATTCACATCAAGCTTGGCGATGACACTGCTTCTTCTGACACTATAATAGAAAGGAAACAAAGAGTAAATGTACATCAAGCTTGGCGATGACACTGCTTCTGACACTAATAGAAAGGAAACAAAGATTAAATGTACTATGGGTAAAACAAGTATCGGTGCCTAGGGGTCCGATGAATACTGTAAACATTCGGTCAAATGCTGATGATATGGGAGGGCTTTCGTTTTCTTCGTTCCGTAGTGTCAGAATGTTTCACGCATATAGTGCACCGATACTTGTTTTACCCACAGTACACCAAGCTTAGTAATGGTGTACTACTACTTGCTTGCTAACCACTACAACTACCTACCCACTACGGAAGGATCCCACTACAACCTCTCACTAAACCTGGACAAGCCTCACACATACTTTTTAACCAATTTGTTTTTCAATCATTCAAAGAGCTACCGTAGATAACACTAAAGTCGCCAGGACAACGTTTTTTTCTATTTACAGACGTGTGGTGGCGTTAATACTTACATTTCTACATTCATGATTTCAGGAAAGTTAGAAGGGGCTATCTGGAGTCTGTGTCATTTTGTGTCTTCATCTGTGTCATATTAGGGCTATAAATGAACAAATTATACAAATATAACCGAGTGGCGACGTTGATAACGGGCTACATTAAAGTCGCCATCTAGTGTTTATGTTCTGAGTGTCCTCCCATCGTCGTCGTCGCCCGAAAAAAAACCGAGTAGGGAAATTTGAAACTGTATATACTTGCAGATACAAAGCATAAAACAATGCTGAAACAGGGTAGATTATACATTCATGATATAAACTACTGTGTATCATCTTCAGAGGCACATATGTACAAATCAGTAGTGATGCTATAATTTGTAATATATGGCGGCTGGCGACATTAGTGCAGGTGGTGACTATAGTGTTATCTACGGTAGATAGATGGATACGTACGAGGAAATGGAGATGCCTCGGCCACAAGGAAACTTCTGAATAGAAAGACAAGGATGTAGGTCAATGCTTTAGTCCTATATTTTCTACAAGATCAGAAAAGCCAAGACATCGGGGTAAATCTCCATTTTAACCTAACCTAACCGTGACCGGACTTTATATATTATATATATATATATATATATATATATATATATATATATATATATATATATATATATATATATATATATATAAAAGTTATTTGCGACAGAAACGGTTGAAACGATTAATGAAAACACATCAAAATTCACCAGAAAAAAATAGTTTCGTCCATCAAAATGAATTCGTGTCAACTGGAATAATACCGACATGCAGCGAATCTCATAAGAAACATAAGAACATAAGAAAATAAGGAAGCTACAAGAGGCCGTGAGACCTACACGAGGTAGTTCCTGTTACTTAACACTACCTACATCCACCTTTCATCCCCATCTATGAATTTATCCAAACTCTTTTTAAAGACCCCAATAGACTCCGCATGGACCACCTGACGACTGAGTCCATTCCAATCATTTACCACCCTATTTGTGAACCAGTTTTTCCCTATCTCTTTTTTAAATCTACGCTTTTCCAGCTTGAATCCGTTACTGAATCCTTGACATCCAGCGAGTGTCTCACCTTGAGCAGAGTGGCCCTGGGTGGAGGCCCGGGGTCGCGGCCGGGCGCCTGCAGCCTGAGCGCGGGTAGACTGGCTTCTTGTAACACGCCGCGTCACACCACCTGCAGCAGAATAATGTACAGACAAGAAAGACAAATTAGTCACAATTTTCATATTTATTGCCCTCCCAGAAAAAAATTACTACAGTATAGTCTTTCCATTTTATCGAGTCACTTGTAGAAAATATCCACCAACCACCCTCTCAATTAGTAGAGTGGTAGTTTTGTTCCCCCCCCCATCCTTGTGAAGGAGGTATTGTTCGCTCACCAGTATCAATGTTTCATTCGCTCATACAGTAGGAATATATATATATATATATATATATATATATATATATATATATATATATATATATATATATATATATATATATATATATATATATATATATATATAAAATTATAATGGTAATGGGTAGAGATTAAAGCGACTAAAGTGACTTGCTACATTGGAAAGACTATAGGTGGCCCCTGCTTCTTGGGCAATGTTTACCACAGCATTATAAGATCATTCTAAGATCCTCTTCAAGCAGCTATCTGGGTTAAGATTCGTGATTTTGACCCAAGTAACAGCTTGCCAAGAGGTTTGAAGGTTAGTAGAAGACGTGTATGACAAAAGTTTAGTCCTTCGTAAGGTAGTAAGCGAGTTAAGGCAGGGGCGATAAAACGAATCTTAACTACGATCTGCATCAACACCTATCAGTGTATGGTTCAAGCATTAACAGCCTCCGGGGTAATACGATGAAGACCATAGACTTAGACCAAGACCATAGACTTAGGATGAATAGATTACAGAAAGTTTCAACGGAATACACTTTCGACGGTAGAAAATGGAAGTTTCGACGGTACCGTCGAACTCCGTCGAAACTTTTAATATGTCTATCGTAGAGTAAAACCTAAAGGTATTTTGCCATTGAGAGGATTAATAGAAAATACAAAGTTACTAGATCATTGCCCACCAAAATTAAAGTGAAAAGCATATACATACAGCAATGAGCGTCCTCCCGCCGTCGTCGTCGCCCAAAAAAAAAACGAGTACCTAGTGAAATTTGAGGCCGTATATACTACTTGCAGATACAAAGCATAAAACAACGCTGAAACAGGGTAGATTATACACTCATGATATAAACTACTGTGTATCATCTTCAGCGGCACATACAAGTCAGTAGTGATGCTATAATTCGTAATATATGGCGTCTGGCGACATTAGGGCAGGTGGCGACTAAAGTGTTATCTACGGTACGTAGTCTACTACTTCATTCTACCATAGTTTATATGATACAATATTAATAATACTTCCATACTCTCTTAGCCCCCCTTCCCCCCCCCCTTGTTTTTTGCACTACGCCTCGCCCCCTTATGTAAAACAGGGTGATTTAGACCAAGAAGTTATTAGTGAGGACACAAACACATCAAAATCTATTAGAATATAAATAAAAGGCTTGTTTTTATAATAGCGGCAAGTTTTGGACCCAGATATACCCCATTTTTACCCATTTAGCGTGCATATATTGCCTCTGCTTGGGTGTTATATCATGCAATAGAGCCCTACACACTTTCTTACCCCTTAAATAGGCTTGAATATTGCAAGGGAACCCGTAAATTGAGGTAAAAAGCATAAGAAAATAAGAGAAATAAGATAAGTGAAGCCAGAAATACCCAGTTTTTACCTATTTATCATGCATATATTGTCTTTTTCAATGGATAATATCATGCAATACAGCCCCATAGCCTTTCTTACTCCTTACATACCCTTGAATATTGCAAGGGGAGGCGTAAATTGAGGTATAAATGTATGAATAAGAATAAATTTCCAATATGGCCGCTGTGACGTCATCAAGAGCTGAATCAGAGGTCCTCTTGATCTTGACATCCAACTCGAGGCTAGTACTATTCCCTTCATAATCAAAAACACCAGATAATGAATAAATCAACACGAATAAAGTAAAATAATGATAAATAGAACTCAATAAACCTAAAAAAACAATGAAATAACGAAGAAATAATGAAATATCCCGTATCAAAAGATGGCCGAAAAAACCCCAAATTTACCATAACAAAAATCGACTTTTTACCCAAGGCTCAATAATTCGTGAAAAAATATGGGCAAATACTATATGACGTGTGTATCTTATAAACAGTAACAGATCCTCGTTCAGTGTTGAAACCATGGAGCAATTTACATGTTTTGTTTTTTTGATAATTTAACCCTTTCAACCACTGAGTCAGATGTATTCCTCCAGTAAACACGTGAAAAACACGTCACATAAACACACACAAACACACTGCGCCTGTAGGCATAGCTAATCACACACAAATATCCTCACAGCTCATTTAGAAGGAAGAACAAGTTAGACGTTAAAATGTAAACAAAACCCGCCTAAAATAAATAAACAAAATACAGCCATCAGGCGCGTGATCAATACATAAAACGATGCGGAAATATCGAAATATATTAAAATACACAAAAATCCCCCTCCATTTGATGTAAAAAAAGAATTATCAACAAAATATCCCTAAAATCTACGGTGTTACTAAATGATTGAATCGTATTTATTTTACGAAGGCCTTAAGTATCGCAGACTTTATATGGGAAGTCATAAAAAGAGCTGGGGTTTTCATTAAGGCTATACAATCCATGATCGGTCCACGAATAAAAAAGTGACTATTCGTTTTAAATACTAATTGGCACCACGTAAAATGGCGGCGAGGTAGGATTCCCTTCAGCCAATCAGCGGCCTTGCTCTGGTCTCAGCCAATCGGCGTTCAGTAACCAGCTGGGCGGCGATCTTTAGTGTATATTCCCGATATATAGACCTTATTTAATGAGAAATAAGGTTAAATTTACCCTTAAATACCTTATTTATGGCATATTAGTGACAATAGGATTATTATTATTGATAAATATAGGGTGGACGATAATACATTGCCGCGATATTAGCCTTTCAGCGTAATATTCTCCCCAATATGACATTTGAGTTTGATACCGGTAAATAGAATATTTTGAGGCGTTTTCGCTATACGTGTCTCCCGCTGAATACTATAAAGACGTACCCAGGGTATACCTTGATGCGCTGATCCTAGGTTCGAGTCCCGCGTGCCCGAGATTAGCTTGTATTGACCACTGTGACCCGCGCCGTACCCTTAGCCGCGGCGGCGGTACGGGGCTGACGCCGTTATAGTGGACGAGAACTGCGCGTTCGTTCTTTAGGTCAGACACACACACTGGGGGGCTAACACCTCACTCTTAGCCTCTCTCGCTTTACCACATACACCACACCTGCCACTACACACCTGTCGCCTGTGTATCACCGTAAATAAATGACTTGGAAGGTTCGACGATGCACTATGTTGGAAGTTTGACACTAGTTTGTTAAATGTGAGTGTAGATAAGTAATGAAATATAATACATTTACAACCCTTACGCCAAAACCCTTTACAAAAGCAACCAGACAGATACAAAATGTAGGCAATTTTCGTCTATATATCGCGAATTGAAAAAGTTGTTTAAAAGTTATCGACAAGTTATAATATTATGAATAGCTTAAAGAAAAGTTCCAGAGCTGCCGTGGTTGGGTGCATACATAACACTCTCCCCTACACTGTCACCAGAGCTGCCGTGGTGGGGTGCATACATAACACTCTCCCCTACACTGTCACCAGAGCTGCCGTGGTGGGGTGCATACATAACACTCTCCCCTACACTGTCACCAGAGCTGCCGTGGTTGGGTGCATACATAACACTCTCCCCTACACTGTCACCAGAGCTGCCGTGGTGGGGTGCATACATAACACTCTCCCCTACACTGTCACCAGAGCTGCCGTGGTGGGGTGCATACATAACACTCTCCCCTACACTGTCACCAGAGCTGCCGTGGTGGGGTGCATACATAACACTCTCCCCTACAGTCCCGGGGATTGTACGCTCAGCATTACTCACCCGTCATCAAGGAGTTACCAAAGCGGTCAGGGAACAGCCGGCCATCATTCCGTATCCCTCTGGTCCTGACGGGGAAGGTAACACGGGCGTGGGTCTTGAAAAGGTGCAGCAGACAGCCCACGGTGCCCATGCTGGCGCCCACGAGCGGCCGAGCCTTGATCAGCTGAGACTCCCTCGTGTTTGTTGTTGTTTTTCACACCTTGGATTCAACCTTGTAACCCTGCTACTTCGCACACTGATGTTGTCTTTTTTATTCATATATCTGGGAATTGAATATAAATTTAATGTTGCAAATGTGTATATACAATGTTAAGAGGGTGCATGTGTTGTGCTTTAAGTGTTTACAGTAGTAGGCAAAGCAGACGATGGCTCGCCTTGCCGACATGTGTGTATTCATCTAGTTGTATTTTACAGGGCCACTGAGCAACGTTCGTATGGCTCCGTCTCCATATCAACATTTTTTTTTATCATTCATCCTTAGTGCTTAGTTTTGGCCGAAGCCAGCACCCCGGAGAGCAGTCACAAACTGCGGCTAACACCCGGTACCCATTCACTGCTGGGTGGACAGGGGCTCGGGTTTTAAGGAAACAGCCCATATGTTTCCGCTCCGCCCGGGGATCGAACCCGGGACTTCTCAGTTGTGAATCGAGCGTGCTCCCCCTACACTACGGAGTATATATAACCCGTGTATGAGTGTTTTTAAAAATTAAAAAACCTTTCTTAAACTTGTAATACGTATTGCAATTTGTTACATCCGTGATAGGTTTGGCAGACTTTTGAATACATTGACAGTTTTTTAATTATAATAGGTAGGTAATTAAACTTGTCAACTCTTAATTCCCTTGGTTATTTTATCTGTGAAACTAAAATCTTTTCATTACTTTTGGTCCTTATATATCTAACATCCTAATTCATTGTTTCATTCAAGTTAGACAAAAGAATAGCAATGTTGAAGGCATCGTATATAACTTCGCTTCTGACAGCAAACAAAAAACCGTGTTCGAATTAATGCTAAAAAGGGGAAATGTGGCAGACATCAGAGGCCCCTTCTACTTATATTCCTAACGCTTCCCAGCCCGTGTCTCCTTCACCACCGATTGTTTACACCTGTCAGTATGTCTACACTATAAAAAAAAGTTAACAGATGTAATATTAAGGTTTTTTTGTTAATGTTCTAAGGGTCAGTGCTGCGAATATAACCTAAGGAGTAAAACAAGAAGGAAACAGATGAAATGTTAAGAATTTGTGCTTAATATTCTAAGGGTCAGTGTTGCGAATTTAACCTAATAATGAGTGAACCTAACCTAATAATGAGAGTGAGTGATGACCTCCTTTCTATGTTTAAGTGACCTCCTTTCTATGTTTAAGTGACCTCCTGTAAGTGATAAGTAACCTCCTTTCTATGTTTAAGTGACCTGTAAGTGCTACGAATACAACCTCATAATGAAAGCCTTGCACAGACTCAAACTTGGGGCAGCTGGCGGAGGACTCGAGGCGGGAGCTTGAAACACTTGAAACACTTGAAACACTTTATTATACTTATATAGGTCATACATATAAGTAAAAAAATTGTATTTTATAATAAACATATATAAGCAGCTCATTAGAAGCTAATAAATAGCTTTTTAGGCAGCATAAATTTAGTCACAGTTTTATCAAGGTAGTAAATATTACAAAATTGAGCCCAGATCCATCCTTAAATTATAAGAGTGCCATTAACATGCGATGCTGGCACCTAACCCTAACACCAATTTGTAAATATATAGTTAATTTCATAAATGATAATATCTTATTATACTAGGCACCATGTTTTAAATCACCTTAATTTCATAATTTGGAAACACCATAATTTTAAATTGTATCAGGAAGATAAAGGAGGAGACAGTGATAGTGATAGTTAGTATTGAGATAATATATGTTTTTTATATTGTGTTTTAAATGCATGGATAGTGGGTAATGACTTTATATTCTCAGGTACATTGTTCCATATTTTAGGACCAGTATAGGCAATTGAGTGTTGAAAAATTGTCAGTGTGTGTTGAGGTATTCTTAGGTTTTCACGTGTGCGGGTAGGATAATTGTGTTGTGGTAACAGTAGTGGTATATTATCTGTACTGAATGATTTATACATGAATGTTGCCATTTGTAACTTATTAAGGTCAAGGAGTTTTAGCATGTTCATAGTCTTAAAAAGAGGTTGTGTATGCTCAAAGTAACCACTATTTGTAATGATTCTTATGATTTTCTTTTGAGTAATAAGAAGGGGAAGCAAGTGAGTAGGATACGTATTACACCAGATGGGAGCACAGTATTGTAAATGTGGTAATACATGGGCATTATATAATATCTTTAAAACATCATTTGGCATGAGATCTCTCACTTGAAGTAATAGAGAGACAATTCTCGATAATTTGAGGACTAATTCAGAGATGTGTTGTTTAAACGTCATTGTCTCATCAAAGATTACCCCTAATAATTTATGTTGTTTTGTTCTTTGTATTGTAGAAGTATCGTACTTTAAAGGGGGCAATGATTTTACTGGTTTATTGGTAAATAACATATAGTGGGTTTTATCTAAGTTGATTGTTAATCTATTACTGACACACCATTGATGGAAGAATTTGAGGTCACTGTTAGCTGTTTCTATTAGAGTTTCAGGATTCTCTCCACTGATGTAAAAAGTTGAATCATCGGCAAAAAGTATTGATTTTAGATTTGGAAATAATTGGGGGAGATCATTTATGTATATTAGAAAAAGTACTGGACCGAGTACACTACCCTGGGGAACTCCATAACGTATTAATGTGGTGTTGATAAGTGATTTGAGAATTTTGTGGATTGCGTTCTGTTGGTAAGATAGTCTTTAAACCAATTTTTTATGACACCCCGGATACCATAGTGTTCTAGCTTTTGAAGTAATATATCATGTTTGACTGTGTCAAAAGCCTTTGAAAAATCGACATAAATGCTGAGATGAGAATGTTGTAAATCTAGAGTAGAGTAAATTTTTTCAGTAAATTCATTAAAAGAGCGTCAAAGGTATTCAGGCCTTGTCGAAAACCAAATTGTTTATTTGTTAGGATGGCTTTTTTTTAAGAAAACTGGTTAGATGTTTTTTCATAATTTTCTCAAATATTTTTGAGAAGTAGTCAATAGGGATATAGGTCTATAGTTCCCAATACAATCTTTAGATCCTTTTTTGTTAATCGGAATTACAGTCGCGTGTTTAAGACAATGCGGGAAAATGCCATTTTCGACCGATTGATTAAACAATATTGATAATGGTAAGGCTAAAGCATTACTGTTAGTTTTGATGAGAAATACAGGAATTTCGTGAACATCGTTATTTTTGTTCTTTAAAGAATTTATAACAAGAGAGACATCTTGTGGGAGGACAGGAGGCACTGACATGGATGAAGGGTAATTGCCATTTAGGAATTGGAGTGGGCTACAAGTAGGCAGTGGAATGTCTTTGTCTAATTTTGGTGCAATATTGGCATAATAATCGTTAAAAGCTTCTGCAATTTCTGAAGGCTGGGTAAGTATTTTGTCGTTTAGTAAAATTTTGTCAACTTGTGTTTTTTTGTAGTTGTTTTTCAGTTCATTAATGGTATTCCATATTTTTCTTGTATTATTTTTAAAATTCGTAAATATATTTTTATAATAGGATATTTTTGAATTTCTTATCAGTCTTGTGAGAACATTACGGCGTTCTTTGAGGAGGTGTACCGGGGCGTGGTGACGAGGGAGGAGCTGGCCAGGATAGACCAGCAGCCCAACCCCTTCAACTACAGCGACCGCGTGTCCCAGACCACCCCCAACCCCACCAAGGTAGCCAACAACCCCACCAAGGTAGCCAGCGCATGTGTACTGTACAACCCCATACAACTACCTAAACGATTATTATTACTTAACAATTAAACAAACAACTAAGTGACTGCCTTTCTATGATAAACTCTTTCCTTCATTTATTAGTTCATTTCCTTCCTCATTTTCCTCTCCTCTTCTTTTTTCGTTCTTTTCTCGTTTACAATTGAAGGAAAAACTGTATATTTACGTCACGGTGAAATCGAACTAAGGAAATGTCACTTCATCTGTTCTATAAGACATTTTGAGCTCAACACATAATACGAGTAACAGGGTGACAGTATCAATTCATAAATATATATATCAAGTATAGACGTCCAGCCTCTGGCCCCTTTGCTTTTGGTCAGTCTTGCGCTACTGACAG